>JAWNZC010000050.1:1035000-1145000 GCA_035771165.1 Paragorgia papillata
TGCACCAGTGACTGTTGCGCGAACCCGGCGTCTCCCAATCAGCCAGCTGACAAGGCACTTTTAAAGTCAACCAGGCAACAGGTTGGAAAGAAGAACGAATATCGTTTTTTGAAGGTGGAGTGGTATAAAGCTTTCCCATGGTTACACTTTTGCATCACTCGCATGAACGTTTTCTGCTTTTATTGTCTACTCTGCTACAACAAAGGTTTATTAAAGCTGACAAAACGCTACGAAACAGCGTTCTTTGTTTAAGGCTTTCAAAATTGGAAAAAGGGAGTGGAGCGTTTTCGTACACACGAGCGTGCAGAATGCCACAAGGAATCTGTAATGACATTTAGAAGACTGAGTATGCCAACAATCGCAGAAGAAATAAGCAACGAGGCCATGAAAACCAGAGCTGAAAATAGGGAGATGCTTTTGAAGATGATGTCCAGTCTCCGATTTCTGCTCAAGCAAGGGATCGCTATTAGAGGGCACGTGGACGACAATGGAAATTTAGTACAGCTGCTGCACTTAAGGAGTACTGATTGTCCGGGCATTTCAAAGTGGTTAAAAAACCAACAGTATATGTCCCATGACATAATCAACGAACTAGTAACACGTATGGGTAACACACTACTGCGGCAACTTCTGATAAAAATTCGTGAAGCTACTTGGTTTGCTATACTTGCAGATGAAACGGCAGATATTGCAAACCATGAGCAATTATCAATGTCGATCCGGTGGGTAAATGAGTTTTATGAAATCAACGAAGATTTCATTGGTCTGGTTCATGTTCCACGTACGACCTCGTCCACTCTAACAACAGTCATTAAAGATGTCCTTATACGGTGCGCTTTGCCAATTGCCCAGTGTCGTGGGCAAGGATATGACGGAGCTGCCAATATGATGGGCCACTTGAATGGAGTTGCAAAGAGGATACGTGATGAAGAACCAACTGCAATCAGCGTTCACTGTTTTGCCCACTCCCTCAATCTTTGCTTGCAAGATGCTGCTAAGCAATGCCCGTCTATCAGAAACGCCCTTGATGTGGTAAGGGAGATTATCAAGCTGATAAAGAAGTCTCCAAAGCGATATCTTGTCTTTGAGAATTGCAAAGCAGATCTCTCTCACTCTGCAGGTCCGAGTCTCAAGCCGTTATGCCCTACGAGGTGGACAGTAAGAACTGCGGCTATCGACGCTGTCTTGAGAAACTACGCAGTATTAATGGAAACGTTGGACACAATTAGCTCCGAATGCCATGATGAGTATGGTGTAAGAGCAAATGGTATTTATTCGATGTTAGAGCGTTTTGATACATTTTTTGGTTTGAAGCTTTCTCATTTGGTGTTCAGTGCTACTGAACGAACATCCCAAGCCCTTCAAGCGAAAAATACAACGGTTCAGGAAGGACTATCCGCTGCAAACATGGCAAAATCGTTTTTAGAAAGGCAGAGAGAGGATGGTGCATTTGAGTATTTCTACTCCAGGGTTGTAGCTGAATCGAGAACGCTTACCAACGAGCCAGTCCTTCCACGATTTAGGAGACCACCGAAACGCTTGGATGATGGAGCTCAGCCTCGTCGTTTTGCAACCGCTAAGGACCAATTTAGAGCTCAATACTATGAAGTAGTTGATCTAATTAGCACCGAAATCAACAGAAGATTTGACCAAGCATCTTTGGAGCTGCCTAAATCCATTGAAGAAGTGTTGTTAACTGCAGTATACCCTAACGAGCCTGTCTCCTCTGATGTTTTGGTACCAGGGCCGATTGCGGAAGCCTATTCAAGGGATCTGAACATCAAAAAACTTGAACGGCAGTTGCAGATGTTACCTGAATTGTTGGATTCATATAAAACAGTGAAAAACATTGAGAATCTCAGAGTCACCACTGTTCGAACGATCTGCGAAATGTTAACCACCGTTCCCATGGCAAGAAAAATGTTTTCTGTGGACAAGCTCGTTCGGATATACATGACCATACCCGTCACAACAGCGACAGCGGAGAGATCATTCTCCACCCTTCGTCGCATAAAAACGTATCTTCGCTCGACGATGACGGAAGCGAGACTTAACAACTTGATGTTGCTTCACACGCACAAAGACATTTTTGATAAACTCAGTCTTGTTGACGTCGCTCAGGACTTTGTTTCTGCAAATTCTCGTAGATTAGGCTATTTTGGTAATTATATATAGATCGAATTTCCTGAATAAGTGAATGTTGTACATAACGTTAATGTACAGTAGTGTAACTTTTAGTTTTACTTATATAGTTATGTTTAGTTAATTTAATTTACAGTTTCAACGTTTTGAAAAAGTTTTATGGTTCTATATTGATTTTTCTTAAAGTGACTGGACACTGGAGACGCGCGAAGGCAATTATTACGATTTACGATTATTGACAGTTTTATCAAATTAAAGTTACTTAGATAATTGGAGCCTTTTTGCTGATTAATGAGTGGGATTTTTGGGTGAAAATGGGCTTTCTGGGGATCACAAATCACAAAATTTTCCAAGAGGGAAATACCCCTGAACTCTTAAACCTACTTCCTGCCCCCACACTCAAAAACATCTTCCGCCGCCCCTGCTACACGCAAAGCCTTCGTGTATAATAACTACACCCAAAGCTTTGTGTATAATAACTACACGCAAAGCTTCGTGTATAATAACTACACGCAAAGCTTCGTGTATAATAACTACACAAAACTTTGTGTATGATCAATACATAACTACACGTAGTTGTGCGTGTAGATGAGTGTATGGTAATATTTCACCGAAATATTTGGTAAAAGCATAAGCCTAGTTTCCATATGATCGCTACGATCGCTCAAAAAAACCTAAGATCACCATGCACGATTGCCGAGATAGAACATTTTCTACCTCGGCGATCATAGCGATCACGACTATAGCGATTGTGGTTTTCGTATGATCGCTGAGTTTATTTTCGAGCGTTCGTGGCGATTGCAGCGATCAATTTGAGATGATTCTCCACATGAGAATTTTGAGTCAAACCCGAACAAGTTGTTTGTCAAATTTCTACTGTGTGAAACTCAATTAGCCTGACGCCACTGAAATGCGAAAGGTTCGGTTGACCTTGCGTCAAAACTAAAATTTGCAAGAATTCGACGTTTGAATCCGGATTAGATAGCAATTGTCGAATTTAATTTGCCTGTCAACCTTGTAATAATTTAACGTCGGTGCTGAATTTTTATTGCTTTCGATTTAGTTTAAATTTCAGGCACTTGTAACCTGCACGTTTGATTCGGTATAGCAAAAATGCTACAGTACGTTTGAAACAGTCAGCGTGGAAATCATTGATTTATATAAGAATAATGAAAACAACAGTAAAGGTAAGAAAAGTTTTATTTAATAAAAAAATAAATCTGCCATCTGGTCACAAATAAACTGGTTCTTATAAATACTTAATGTTTACGTTTAACAGGACGTCTGATAAATTCGTCCATAGCACGTTGGCACTTACTCCAAGCTTCGGGAATATCAGCTGGTGATGTTGGATACATTTGATACACGTACGATGTTATCAGTTCAACACGCACATGGTCCACAACCCTTTTTTTTTTCTTGGCGGAAATATTTCTGCCTTCTAACTCACTTCGGAAGAGACGTCGTAAACCGTCCACAGCAAAGTTTTGTTTTGAGCTGGATATTTTCTTAAGTTGCTGCAATTAATCGATTCGAACGATAGTACAGAACTCTGCTGACTGCGGCTGATAGGACTCTGCTGTTATATTGTATCATGTAGCCCAAAGAGTTCACTTTTCAAAATTATATGATACGCAATTGTCAGGGAGCGAACTACTGTATTTATATTTTTCATGACTACACGCAAACTTTGTGTAGTTAGCAACTGTGAGGACAAAGCGACAAATCAAAACAAGCGCAAGCTATTCTTTGCCCAAAACACTTTGTGATGTACTGTAAATACAACCTATAATCCTGGCCAAAATTAACTCGGACAGTCGCGTAAAAAGAACTTAAGCGCATCAATTCCTAAGATTGTTAAAGTGTTTATGAAACGAAAATTAAGTTTGTCTTATTTGAAAGAACTTTTGAAATGACAAAGTAAGATCTTTTGCTGTTTTTTGTTTCCTTGCTTCGTTTATGAGATATTTCAGTTTGTTTTATATGTGAAACTAACCAGTGACATCACAACGTGCATAATGACTTACTGGGAAAGGTTATATATCTTTGCTATTACTAAACGGAATCAGTTGAAAATGTATATTTCTGTTGTTGTAAGGGAAAAACGCACACATAATTGCTTTGAAGTGATTCCGTTTGATAACAGAAAAGATATATAACCTTTCCCAGTAAGTCATTATGCACCTTGTGATGTCACTGGTTAGTTTCACATATAAAACAAACTGAAATATCTCATAAACGAAGCAAGGAAACAAAAAACAGCAAAAGATCTTACTTTGTCATTTCAAAAGTTCTTTCAAATAAGACAAACTTAATTTTCGTTTCATAAACACTTTAAAAAAACATCGCCCCCCCCCCCCACTCCCCCTGTTCGATGTTGGCTAGAAAATGAAATGCAAAGTATGTTCAACGCAATGATTTTCAGAAGGAAATTTGATATCAGATGTGATTAAAGGCACGGTGTCCGAGTGATTTTGACCATGTGGATTGTCTGAAAATGCCATTTCGAAACAGACGTTTTTTTTGCTGTGAAAATAGTGCTTAATGGTTGGCAAACATGTTTTAATTCGTCAAATAAAGTATGTTTGAGCGTGGTAAAAGATCGTTATGACTGATGTGTTTACACTACTTTGCAACTCGTATCCACGCACGCAACACGCGCGTGCCGCAAACCCCCGCACAAAGCGCAAACTGGAAAGCGCCATAAACTCATTATATATGCCTACGTCACCGACTTCTACAGGCGACGGTAAACACGGTAAAACAATTAATGTAATGAAAGAAAGCAACGTTCGTGTTTTCAGAATGTTCTCCTACTAGAAGTGGTTAGATAAAGAAGAAACGCAGCCGTAATAAACGCGCATGTTACGAATCCCCACGGTAAACATCGAAAAACAGCGTTTCTTGAATAATTAAGAGTCAGAGGTCATATTACTTTTATGTAAAATCATACATATGTTTACCGTCGTATATTTTTCGTTTGTTGCCATTAGCAGTCGTTTACAAGTTGGGAATCCAGTTATATTGTTTTTCTATAAAACACACGTTTAATACACACAATCGTAGCCTTGCTGCATGCTAAAAGTACCGCGGAAGTGGTTTGTTTACCGTCAAAGAGCTAAAAATCGGTTGTTCACCGTCGCCACTAGAACCTGACGTAAGCATATATAACGAGTTTATAACCGCTGTTCACTGTTTGTCTCTTGTCAAGATGATTTTGGCACAAACGTATTGCGTGCGACGTGCGTATACATTAAATCCAAAGTGATGCGAACACATCGTTCTTCAGGAATTCTATTAACCCCGCTCAATGATATTGCCAAAATTTGAGCGCTGTTTGTTTGTTCTAACTCGTAGAATTAAACTATGTAATGTCTCTCGCCATTCTGCTTTATTTTAACAGCCAAAATACATGTTTCTTTCAAAATAATATTTTCAGACAATCCTGGCCAAAATTAACTCGGACAGTCGCGTAAAAAGAACTTAAGCGCATCAATTCCTAAGATTATGTTAACAAACCATCACCCCCCCTGTTCGATGTTGGTTAGAAAATGGAATGCAAAGTATGTTCAACGCAAATTTTTATCAACATTGAATGGGGGAGCGGGGGGAATGATTTTCACAAGGAAATTTGATATCAGATGTGATTTAAGGCAAGGTGTCTTAGTGATTTTGACCAGGATTGTACGTGTATAGTCCTGTACTACATGTGTAGTTTGACTGTACTACACTCAGTATGTACTACACGCACTTCACAAGTGCGTGTATTGTGGGTGGAAAAAAAACACGCAGGTGTTACAAAACGTTTGAGCGCCGCTGTACGTGCTATGTTTGACCAAGAAAACCAACTCCTCGAAGATTTTCGAGAATACATGGAGGAATATCAAAACACGGCCGACCCCTACTACACATTGCAGTGCCTTGTTCTCCTAAGTCTGCCAATGTCGTTGTCGTTCTTCCCATTTCGAGTATTTTCTCCACGAGTGTATGTGAATGTGCCTGAAACAATCATAAAGGTTGGTAATAAACAAGCTACAGCGAGACTCAAGATGGCGGTGCCGTACCTTGCTCCACACGATCGGAAGGTTTTTGTTGTCATTCTATATTTAATTTTCCCCTATCTAACTCTGCTTCAAGACAAGGTGCTTACTCACGACTTGATAAGCTTGGATTATTCTCACAAGTCTCTCAATTTGGTTAAATATCAATACCAAAGGAAAAGACGTGGATTCTTCAGGCAATGTGTTGGATATTATAGCAACCACACAGCGTGTTTCTCTCCCGAGAAACTACTTCTTGTCTGCATCCATCCTAATCCAGGACCTACAATGAGAGCTGACAAAAACAAAAACAACACCCACACTATTAAATGCCTGTATTTAAACGCCAGGAGTGTAGTTAATAAAACCGCAGAATTCCAGTCGCTTGCTACTGATGTTGATTTAATCATGATGACCGAATCGTGGCTTGGGCATGAGATTCTGGACTGCGAGGATTTCTGTTGGCGGTTAGAAACACCATCTCAAACTCTCGAAGGAAAGACCTTGAAGGTAACGCGGAGATTTTGGTGTGCGAACTTCGTCCAGAGTTCAAGAGAAAAATACTAGTGATTGTGTTCTACAGACACCCCAACTCAGACTTAGATTACATCAAGGAGTTCAAAAAGACATTGCAATTCGCTTCTAAGGGCAAGTTTGATCAATTTATTGTATGTGGTGATTTTAACCTTCCCCACATAAATTGGCTTACTGCATCATCTATCGGCGGCGATTCTATTCATAACTATTTTGTCAAGACAGTTAGAGACCATTTTTTATGGCAACTTGTTGATTTTCCCACAAGATTAAATAATATCTTAGGTTTAGTGTTTACAAGCATTCCGGACAAAATAACAAATATACAGGGCTTTCATGATGTTCTAGATACAGACCACAAACTTATAAGTTTTGAACTTGATTTGAATATTCAAATGAAACCGAAAATCAAACGAACTGTTTATAATTTCAAAAGAGCTAACTGGCCAGGCCTTAAAGAATTGCTTGTGCACATCCCCTGGCACATGGGCTTTGATCATACTAATATTGATGCATCGCTTAGCAATTGGTGTGATTTGTTTCTCTCCGCTGTTGAACAGCACGTACCAAAATGTACATCAAAGAATGTAAACCGTCATCCGTGGATTGACACAGAATTACTGTCGCTCATCAGGCTGAAAAACCGACAAAGAAAAAAAGCTTTAAAGTCGCATTCTCCCAGAGATCTCGAGAAATGCAAACTGTTTAGGCGTAGATCTAAACAAATGATTCTAAAAAAGAAGAAAGATCATTCTAATAAACTGAAAGAATCCGTTTTTGAAAATCCCAAGCGCTTTTGGTCGTATATAAAATCTTCGACCATGAATAAACAAGATCCCAACTTTCTTAGAGATGGACAATCATGTATTAGTAACAGTTCATTTAAAGCAAACCTTCTGAATACGTTTTTTCATTCCGTGTTCAACGCCCCTGATGTAGAACTGCCCAACGTGCCTCGCCCTTATCCCTCACAACAAACGACCTGTCTGTCCTTCCAGCTTACAGTGGATGCAGTAGCCAACCTTGCGGACCTGACAACATCCCAAGTAGATTGCTGGCGAACGTGGCTGAGGAAATTGCGCCATCACTACGCAAACGTTTCAATCTTGGCACGGTACCTGCCAACTGGAAGCTTGCCAACATAGCGGCTGTATTTAAAAAGAATGATCCATCACTCCCGCCAAACTACAGGCCTATTTCCCTCCTCAGCATAATTTCTAAAGTACTAGAACGTTGTATATTCAATCACTGTTATCCGCACTTCAACCCACTGTTTTACACATTCAACATGGATTTCTGAGTGGCAGGTCAACAGTAACACAACTATTGGAGGTCTACCATCGCATAATAGGCTCGGTTGCAAGTGGGAAAGAACTTGATGCTATTTACCTCGACTTATCAAAAGCTTTTGATAAGGTGCCACAATCTCTTGTTATTTAAACTGGAACGTTATGGTATTACAGGTTCACTTTTATCGTGGTTTCGCAGTTATCTTATAGGCAGATACCAAAGAGTCGCTCTAGAAGGTGCACTCTCCAACTGGCTTCCTGTGACATCCGGAGTGCCCCAGGGATCCATACTCAGACCGCTCGTGTTCCTGGTCTATGCAAACGATGCTCCTGATTATATCCAGTCTAATTCTGCAATTGCTCTTTATGCCGATTACACTAAGTTATATCGGCCTATTGATCAGCCTGACTCAAGTAGTCTCCTCCAAAGCGACTTAGACCGTCTTCACAAATGGAGTAAGGACTGAGGAATGGTGTTTAACACATCCAAATGCAAGGTACTGAAAATCTCAAGGAAAAAGTCGACCTGTGTAGTGGATAGATCCTACAGCTTGAGTGATCAGCAGCTTGAGTGTGTCTCCCATATAACCGACCTAGGTATAACTGTGTCCAGCGATCTATCTTGGTCTATACACATAGAGGAACCAGTTGCAAAAACCAGTAAGACCCTGGGCGTGATCAAGAGAGTCTGTAGAGTCTTACAGATTCCAGTACCAGGAAACTGTTGTATTTCGCTTTGGTCAGGCCAAAACTGGAATATGCAAGTAATCTATGGTCCCCATACACCATTAAATATCGAGCATTGATTGAAAATGTGCAGCGTAGGGCTACTAAGTTTATATTGAACTATCCACAAGCCATGCCATATACACAGAGACTGATGAAACTTAACCTCCTTCCATTGAAATATCGAAGAGAGATCTCGGATTTGCTGTTGCTTTTCAAATCCAGAAAATGTCTCATAACTACCGATATAGATAATTATTTATGCACATTTAAGTCTAGATACAGGACATGTAACTTTGATCCAAACAATTATAACATTCTCAAACATAAACAGGACTACTTTAGAAATTCCTATTTTATGAGGTCAGCTGAACTGTAGAATTGGTTGCCGTCTAGTTTAAAATCTTGCAGTAGTCTTCTTTTGTTTAAATCTAGTATTAACTCCCTATATTTCTCTAAACTATCGACATATTGCCCTCCTGGCAACTTCTAGAACTCATATTTATCATTGTATTTATTTATTATTTTTTGATTTTTTATTGATTTATTCATAAGTCTCATGTTACATTAGTTTTAGTTTTAGGTTGTGTGTAACTAGGGCGTTTGGTGTCAATTGGAACGAAAGTTCTGTGCTTTCTCCTGCCACACTTTTGATCTTTTGTAATCAAGTGGCAAACTTATTAAACTAAACTAAACGAATCACAGCCATCCTGGGTTTGTTCCAAGCCATGTAAAACTGAAAGTGCCAATTCAATTCCATTCAAGATATTTGCAGCAACTGGGTAATACCTAATGTCTGCCCCCTATGATTCACATTTGTCCAGTAAATTCAACAAACCTACAGCAATGTCATCCCAAACAACTTCTTCCATATCATATGAACATAATGAACATCGGGACGAATCTTGCTAGCTTGGCGACTGACCGTGCTAGGAGCCAGGCCTCTTACCAAATATGGAGCATCAAGTCACGTGCCGTATCGAATATATATCGTAGTTGGTTTTTATCGAATATATATATCGTACTTGAGGTTTTTTTATCGAATATATATCCTAGTTGAGGTTTTTTATCGAATATATATCGTAGTTGAGTTTTTTTTTATCGAATATATATATATATATATTTTGTACTTATCAAACATAAATTGTATTTATTGAATATATATCTAACAGTTATCGAATATAACAGTGATAATCAAATATATGATACAGTTATCGAATGTTGCTACAATTCGGCAACCATAGAGAAATGTTAAGATTTCGTGCAAGGGTTTCATAAGTATTGATTGATCGATACTAGAATACGGTTGGCGTCTGACGTCTTTAACAACAACGTACACCTCTCCAGTTCTTCAGCAACTTCGATGCAAGCTTTGAGGTGTACTGCACGTGCTGGATTACGTAAGCTATTCAGCCCTTTTAGCTGCTTTCGTAGTTCTACTATATCTGCTGTGATGTGTTTTCCCCCCCTAATTTGTTGGCAATATGGTAGTCTCACTGTCTCACAACAAAAGTGAATGCGCGAACGCGTCTCGTTTGTAGAACTATATGCCGACTTATTTTGCCAATTCTGTGCTGCG
Source organism: Paragorgia papillata (assembly GCA_035771165.1). Lineage (NCBI taxonomy): Eukaryota > Metazoa > Cnidaria > Anthozoa > Scleralcyonacea > Coralliidae > Paragorgia > Paragorgia papillata. The sequence continues at coordinate 1,045,311 of JAWNZC010000050.1, forward strand.
CCTATATATAAAACAAGCAATAGAGAAATATCTAATACTTAAATCTACATATCCAAATATAATAACATGGGGGTATTGAAAGCAAGTTCAGTTTTGTTGTGTCTGGCCTTACTGTGCCTGTGACTAACATCAACATCTTTTGCGTTGGAAAGCAATATGGTAGTCTCACCGTCTCATATAATATCACAACAAGAAATTCATCTTCCCACCAAGATTCCATTTTCACGGCGTAAAAAAACAAATATACTAATCAGAATTATTTTCTCTTAAATAACAACAACAACAACAACGACAACAACAACCAAAGTCGAAAATTTTGGTCCTTTCTTGCCATATTTATTATGCGTACCAAAAGGTTATGCAAATGTTTGCGCAAATTTACGTATAAAAAGACAGCTAGCACTCGTCTAAGCTTAGATTCTTTTTTATCTGCTCTATCGTCCTCTTTAAACTAAAAAAGAAACGGAAGTGCTCAGAGAAGTTTTCAAAATCATGTTTCGTAGGCGTCCTGCAAAGGAGCTCCATTCAAGAACCGTACAACATTCTCTACGGGTAAGTCAACTTAATTTGGTACACAAACGTGACACATGGTTTGTTTTACTCCGTTGTGTCTTGTGGTTTAAATCTTGATCGAGTAGATCACTAAAGACCTTCATGCTGTTGCTTGTCGAGCCATTTGGCGAGTAAAAAAGGATCTTGATTGTTTGAACATTCCACAACTAATATTGCCATGGATCAGTTTAGTGATACTATTTGGTTATACTTTGACAAGAAGAGTGTATCTGAGTACAGCTATAAGAAGTTGGGGAATAGACAGGCTGTGGCCAGAACTCTGGTCATGGAGCATCAGCAGAAACATCTGATGAAGCTGGTGGCTTAGAAGCAGTGCGCTTCCTGTCTAAGAAAGCAGAGGTCATGCTGACATCTAATCTGTGGGCTGAAGTTCATTTGGAGCGGTTGATTGGTTTGCAGAAAATCTTTGACCATCAAACCCACCTGTTGCTGTGTTGGTACATTTCCCTGCCTACACCTGCCCTGGATTTATTAATACATGTCCCAAGTGCATACTAGTGCCACCAAAGGTATTTGAATGGATGGCTGATGAGAAATACATGTCAAGACAGGTCCCATTGAGATTAAGGTATGCAATCACTATTCACAAGTCACAGGGACAGACTTTACCAAAGGCTGTTGTTGACTTAAAACTTGTTGGGTAAAAGTGAGAAAGTAGCTGGATGTACGTACATTTGTTGCTACATCTAGGGTGACCATTAATGATATTGTGTTTGAGCCAATGACATTTGATCGCTTAAAAGCCATTGGTAGAAACAAAAATTTGGGAAAGTGACTTGATGAATAGCAAACATTGCAGTTGCTTGCACAAAGAAATGCACAAAGATAATTACCAGGCAGTTAGTCATTAGAAAGATTAGCAGATTAAATTGTAAATACAATTTGAAGGCATGATGACCTTCATGTTTCTGCAACCTACATTACAAATATACCAAGAAGGTTACTGATTTATAGGCCTGTTCCTTGACACTTTTTTTATGTGTTTTCATGGTGGCCTTCGCCTGGTTCCTGGGTGCATGTTTACATGTACTTTCAAGGTGATGTTCTAAAAAGATGGCATAATGTAAAAGGTGAAATGCTTTTGCTGTAATTGAATAAAATCAGTAAAACGATTAAGAGCAGCAAAACAACTTCATGGATGGCCAGATGAGGCCTGTTCCTGGTCACTTCACTGTGTTTGCTAGCTGGCATGGCCTGTTTCCTGGGTGCATGTTTGACATGTACTTCCATTGTGGCCTTCGTACTGTATTTAGTATGAGCAAAATGAGAGCCTGTTCCTGCATACATTTCTGTGTTTGCAAGGTGGCCGGGTTTCCTGGATGCACTTAACATGTGTAATTCAATGGTGGCCTACTGTACATTCTTGGTTTATTTTTCATAATATAGGGTATAAATTATAATTTATTTTCTACTGTATGTAACTTATTTCAGCCTAGATGACCTTACCAAAAAAATTGTATAGCCTAATAAGTAAAATGTTCAAGGTCATCTAGACTGGAATGGGTTAACACTCGATATCTATGATATAAAATATTTGTATAATTTTAAAGAAATTTTAAATTATATATTTATGACAAAACAAAATAACTGTATATAATTTTTAACAGATTCATTACGCAACAAAGGCATATTAAAAGCATGGGCAGGAATAATTAATGTGCTTTCCAGTGTATACTACGATGTGAATAGGCCAATGTTAAATACATATAAAATTGCAATTTTTTTCTTCTACTTTTTTTAAACAACACTGTACACAGTACTGCTCATAAGAGTAACCTATGCAACAATGTTGTATGTTAATGACTGAAAATAAGATGAACTGCAGTAAGTTTTATAGTCATATAGACTAGCTTACAGCAATGAAGACACAGTAAATGTATGATGTACAGTGTAGGTTACTTCTCAGTAATAGGGACCTTAAGATCCAGTCGAAAGGCACGACGGCGACTTCACTTGTCGCGCAGGGGACTGGGAAAAAACGCGTCACGGTGCCCCGCGCGAGTCCCGCGTAATGTAAACATTAAAATGTAACAAACTGACGACGACGACGGCTTGAATTGAAAATCGCCTGTCTGATGCTGAACAGCAGCTATGTGCTCTTTTAAAAAAGCAAGAGAGCTTGTGGTTTTGAGTTATGGGATGAATTTTATTGATGAAGATGAGTTTCTACTTCTTTACAATGCAAGCCGCTCTAAAAACCCGGAGTTTCCAGTCGGAAACTATGGGGATTTTAACATCGACGACATGGATGATGACGAATGTAAAGCCGAGTTTCGCTTTAGGAAACAAGATATTTTTATTTTTTGAGAAGCATTGGGCATCCCAGACCGCTTTGTATGTGAGCAGGGAACTGTTTGTGATGGTTTAGAAGGACTGTATTGTTCTAAAGAGACTTTCATACCCTTGTCGCTACAGTGACTTAATTTCCCGCTTTGGAAAACCAGTTCCAGTTTTGAGCATGATTTTCAATACTGTTGTTGATTTTATCCATGATACACATGCCAACAAAATAACCCAGTGGAATAACACTATTCTGAACCCACCTGCACTGCAAAGATATGCTGATGCTGTTAACAACAAAGGTGCTGCCCTGGACAACTGCTTTGGGTTTGTGGACGGAACTGTTCGACCTATTTCTCGCCCTGGCGAAATGCAACGCATTGTCTACAATGGCCACAAAAGGGTTCACACAATTAAGTTTCAATCCGTGACTCTACCAAATGGCATCATTGCCAACATGTACAGTCCAGTAGGTAAGCTGGTTATTAAGTTGAATTAAACCATTTCATTCACATCTCATGTTTAGTAAAAAATATTAAAATTCACTCGTATCTTCATTTATTTCCTCTTTTTAGAGGGTAAAAAGCATGATGCTGGCATGTTAGCAGATTCGGGGTTACTTGGTGACCTGGTACAACTGAATGCTTTCTCACCAACCAGACAACCAATGTGCTTGTATGGTGATCTGGCATATCCTCTCAGGGTACATTTACAGACACCATTTAACAATGGAATTCTAACACCACAGATGGAAAATTTCAACTGTTCAATGAGTGCTGTCCGGATCTCAGTTGAATGGTTATTTGGTGATATCGTTAATTACTTTAAACACATGGACTTAAAAAACCCCTTAAAAATAGGCCTTAGTTCGATAGGAAAGATGTACCTTGTGTGTGCAATTCTGCAGAATGCCCATACTTGTCTTTACTCTAACCTTACACCCAAATATTTTGAGTTAAACCCACCTTCCCTTCAGGAGTACTTTGTTTAATGAGGTCTTTCTGTTTCATCTACTGTAGAATTCCGAAAGTAACGGCCCCCATTACTTTTGGATTTAGCAGCCCTTGTCAATAGCGAGATCTCACCTAGGAGGGCTAGCTGCTACTTTTCGGGGGCACTACTTTGGGGGGGGGGGGGGGGGGGGGAGGGGGGCTCTACTTTCGGGGAATTTTGGAAGTGTCACAAATTCAGTATTACTTGCGGGGGCCCGTTACTTTTGGAATTCTACGGTATATCATTTCACAATTCTGAATACACAATTTATCATGTGTACATTGAAAAAGGTTAAACTACTGTAGTTAAAAGTTTGTGTCAGTGGCATTAAAACTTGTATTGTAAGTGAATTAATTCATATATCCTGTAAACATTTAATAATAAGTATACTCCCCTCCTAAAAAAATCATTCTCCAATTACAAGCTACAATCCTGGCCAAAAATATTTACAAATCATCAAAAACTACAAACTGTCCCAACACTTTTGGCTAGCATTATAGTTCCTCCTTTCCTCATTTCAAAAAAATAAGTCATCAAATAGGCATCCTCAAAAAATACAAATCTAAAAAGTCATTTGATAAAATGACTGCTCAAGAGTTAACAAAAGTTTAGTATCTAATATATAATGAATATTGATGAATATAAGAGCCCAGCATAAAACACGAAGCAGTGGCATTTTTTAAAAAATATTAAAAAATGCCACTGCTTCATGTTTTATGCTGGGCTCTTATATTCATCAATAGATTACACTTTCCACCTTGTGAATCTATAGCCAATGTAATGAATATAATCAAATCTTAAAATAGCAATGTTATATACATTAACAATTTTTTATGTACGTATTTTTAAAATTATTAATATGCAAATTTATATTATGCTGTATATAAAAAAATCCAAAATAATTCAAATCATTTAACTGTTTTCTTAAAAATTGTAATTATAATAATTATATGTAATGTTAATGGTACATTTAAAAATGTACATGTAATTATATTGATAACATGTTAATGATAAAATTAAATTACAAATCTGTTACACATTTTTATTTTTCAGTTTTGGATACCTTTTCAAATAATTTCATGAGATCTGCTTGCTGCTGCTGAAACTGCTGTTGTTGTTGCTGCTGTTGAGCCATGATCATCTGAAAAGATTGCATCTGAAGCTGTTGTTGTTGTTGCAGCATTGCCAGCATATCAGCATGCCTCTTGGCCTCACCTTCTAACTGCCTATCTTTAAACTCCATTTCAGCTTTAGCAACAGCAATTTGCTCTTCACTTTTTTTCTTTAGGAACATCACTATCTCATTTCCACCTGACCGTGTTTTCTTGGGGGTAAAACTCTTGTCGCCTTCTTTCTTTCTTTTCCGGGTGGTACTTAGCTTTTCCATAGCTCTTTTTCTTGTTTCTTCTGCTGCTGTCCTTTCTGCCACAAATTTCTTTCTTTTTATTTCATCATTTTCTTTTTGTAGCTCTTCGGATGCATCTTCTTTTTCAATAATCAGCTCTAGTGCTCGCTCACTCTCAGACATCTGAGTGTCTATGCCACTTGCTTTTTCCTCTGCTTTTAATTTTCTTCTAAGGCGGTCTGCCAGTAAATTGTATCGGTCTCTGACAGATCTTTTATCTACTCGAAATGGGGTCTCTATATCTTTAATTGACATTAAAGCCCAAGCAATTTCAGTCATTTGCCACTTCTCTGGACAGTGCCCCTTTTAGTATCAGAAAAAGGGTCCACTGTTATAACTTCCCTACATAAGAACTTGTCATGGGCTTCTGACCAAACCATTGCTCGTTTTTGACTAGTAAAACAAATCAAATACATTTTCTTATTTATTACAGACATACAACAGAATATAACATCAATTTAATTTAATTTAAAGATATTTTTCTTATCAAATTCAACCACTTGCATGTCAAAAAAAAATTTTGAAACGAGAGTAACTTTCCATGTTATAAGCAGTAGCAGGTTAAAGATGCAGTTGTCAGAACAAAGATGGTTTTAGAAAATAAAGTAATATAAATTTAAACGAACAAGGTGTTCAGGAAAACTAGCATTTAAATCCATGTTAAAAAATGATAATGCAAATTGTCAAAACTTAAAATAAGCTTAATTAAGTTAATACAACTTATTTATACTTTATATAAGAAAAGAAAAAGTTAAAAATTTGTACAACTTACTTTAATGACTTCACCTCTGTTTCTGGAATCACTAAACTCATTATACCATATGACAAGTGACAAAAGCCACAACAAAATACAAGACTGGAAAAAAACAAAACATGTATACGTAAATTTTCGTAAATTTACGTTAAATAAGAAAAATTATTTTAGCGACACAGGCACTATTTTCCTTATCTTAAACCCCATAGAAATACAATAGAATTGTTTCGAACTTTGACTTACCTCGTTTTTGGGTTCAACTGTAGTCCTTTTTTAACAAAATAAAAATGTTTTTTCTGGCGTTTTGACAGAACGGCAAACTGAGCGATTTGACGTCGGGGACGAGACGCTGGACGAGAACAAGACGGCAGATGACGAATGTATCCAATAGCAACAGCTAAAAAATACGAATTTGTACTTCCGGTAGACGTCCGCGTCGTCATTTTTTTCGGATCTTAAGGTCCCTACTATCTCGAGTAATATCTCGGTAATATCTCGAGTAATATATCGAGTAATATATCGAGTAATATCTCGAGAACTGATCACGAAATTACTATATACGGTGTAAAATGAAATAACTGATAATGTCAGTCTATTGTTATTAAGGAAAACTATTCAGATCGAGAACTGCTTAAAGAATTTAAGGTAAATTAATAATAGCTGGAGCATTATCAATTCAATTTAATAATATTTTGACAGCGTAACCTCTTCAGCATACATATAGTTGTTGTTTATATATGATGTTTATACTAATTTTTTTTTGTTTCATTTAAGGTATATTAAATTTATGTGTTTCATACATCTAATGGAAAGAGTGCAACATTTCAAAAGAATGTGGATTATTAAATGCTTGAAAGCCGAACATATTTACTGTATCCTCTTTCCTTCGTGGTAATGTATGTTTTATTTCTCAAATGTCAACATAGTAGTGACAGTGAACTTTTTTTAGTATTACATATCGATAAAAACCTCCTAAAGTCAGGAGCCATGCCCACCAGTGCATAGTATTAAATTGCCTCAAACATGTTCCAACGAACATTAATTGCTATTGTACAATGTCACAATCCACGACTTCAGGTCTAAAAACCACATGTACTAGTCACGTGGTCAAATGTGTAAACAAAACCTGAGATGCGGACAATGTGTAAATTTCGCATGTAATCGGCCATCAGCACAGTTCGACTTTTACTTGCGCCCCGAGAAGTATTTTCAATTTAGTTGTTAATTTTCCGTATTAGAACTGTTTCAATGTAGATTCTATATTAGCAACTGCAACAATGTCTGATGAAGCGAGCAGAACAGAGAAGTTTAATTCAATGAATGTCACCTCGATTAAGAAATATTAGCAAGAGCGTGGTGTCACTATTAATGGCTACCTCAAACCTGCTTTGGTGGCGATTGCGTCTGCTGTTGAGAAGATGATGTTACCTGTTGATCCCAACTTTCAGCGTAAAAACAGCGACAACAATATACGTCGTCGATTAATAATTCATGATATTCAGATTGAAGATCCCTTCACTATGAAGACAAAGAATAACTTCATCGATTCGCCACCTTTCGGACTGTATGACATTTTCAATCATCTGATTTACCATGCATCTGACTACGCCAAGCAGGGACTCGCTGCCTATAAATCCTACGAAGATTATCGGCTTTTCGATGACGGGTATGTACACCCTTTAAAAACTTTAACATTAAACGATGCAGGAGTCCATGTGTATGTCGGAAAAGTTCAACCAAGTATGAGAGCTAAAACTGACGACGGAAAAGATTTTTACGATCTATGGTTTATCTTGGAAGGACGAGGCGCAAACAGAGGAAGTGTAATTGATGCATTTTGTAAATGCAATGGGGGAAGAGATGGTAGATGCAAACACATACCCTTACGAAAAAATCCTATAGGAATTCCTATAGAAAATCCTATAGGAATTCCTATAGGAATTTCTATAAGATTTTGGCCCAATTTCCTATAGGAATTCCTATAGGAATTCCTATTGAATCCTATAGGAATTCCTATAGGAATTCCTATTGAATCCTATAGGAATTCCTATAGAATCCTATAGGAATTCCTATAGAATCCTATAGGAATTCCTATTGAATCCTATAGGATCCTATAGGAATTCCTATAGGATTCAATAGGAAATCCTATAGGAATTCCTATTAGATTTTGCCCAAATATCCTATAGGAATTCCTATAGGATTTCCCATTAAATCCTATAGGATTTCCTATTGAGCAAATCCTATGGAAATTCATCAGTGAGAGAAACAAAGCAAGTTCTCCTTACGAAAATATCCAATAGAATATTCCATAAAAAATTATATAGAATATTCTATTAGATTTTGGGATGTATTCTATTGGATTCTCTATGGAATATTCTATAGGATATGCTATAAGAATAAGATGTAATAGAAATTCTTTAGAATATTCTATAAGCTATCTTACAAGATATACAATAGAACAGTCTTTGGAATTCTACAAGATACTCTACAAAACATTTTATCAATAGTTACGCAGTACAATATTCTACATTAACACACCTTTTTTGTCCAAATGTTAACACACCTTACGTTAGGTTTTCTAACACACCTTAAGTGTTGAAAGGCACACCTTATGGTATGTTAAAAAACACATCTAGTAAGGTTTTTTTTTGGGCTTGTCCAAACTTTGACACACCGTAAGTTGTGTTTTGTGAAAAGGTGTGTTATTTCACACACCTTGGTACGTTATATAACACATGTTAAGATGTGTTATATATAGGTGTTAATAAAAAGGTGTGTTATGCAACATGCCCTGATGTGTGTTATCTTACACATGTAGGTGTGCATAATAACACACCCTGAAACATGTCATTCAGCACATCAATGACCAAGAGAAAATAAACATTTTTAAAAGCATTTAACATTAATGTCAACATATTCAATATATTTTAACACATATTTAAAAACTGTGAGGGTTTACATCAGGATGACATTAAAGTATACACTTACTATAATAAATACTAGTTATATACATGGTATATGGGGCGATTGTCATAAGCAAACCATTTTTGGCAGTTCAAATTCCCAAATATTAACTAAGCTAAAAATCCTAACCATGTTACATGTATGTGGTTCTGCATCTATATCCAAAATACATCATTCAGCATTTAGGAATACTAGGATACTACATTACATATTTAGAATGTTGGTATTTTCAAAGTGTACTTAACAACAATCCAATCAGCAATGACACAAGGGAACATCAGTGTAATCATCTTGGACATCAACAATCCTTTTCTTTCATTGAGAAGTTGGCTTTCGCATCATCACTCAATGTGTACCAGTCCAGTCCTGTAGAATGAGAAAATTAGTTCAACAATTTGTTAACTAATATTTAATTAAATCAAATATTTAAAGGTATACATTAACCACTTTGCAACAAAACTCAAAATTTCAATTTATAAGCTAAAATTTTGATTTTGTTGTGATTTTTCTTTGTTTAAATAGTCAATCCATTTAACCCATTGATGCCTACAATAGGGTGTCTGAGGAATCATCTGCTGATAAACATAGTAAAACAATAAAGGGGACATTATTGGCTGGCTCAGGCAGGAATGGGTAATAATCATTTGACTCAATACCATTGCTACCTCCCCTTTAGAGAGTAAAATCATGTGGAGTGTAAATTAATGTCAATACATGTATTAAACATATACAAAGTATATATATGACTTAATCTTCCATCATATACTGTATCACAAATGGGCTCTCAGTAATGACCCACTAACTAGCTGACTAGCTTCCCAGGGTCAAGAGTAAGATTCCCTCCCAAGGTCACATTCCTCCAAAGTACAAGATTGCAGTTACCGAACAAACAATTTGGACAGAAAATTCTACTTTCCTTAGCAGAATTCTTATAATTTTGAAGACAATTAGAATATAGGGATGTTCAGTAAGGTATAAGGAATATGCAGTATCTGTATATCACTAAAATTATACCAAATGAATATTATTAGTATTATATCAGTTTGTCTTATTAATCAAACTGTTCAACTTTCTAAAATATCCAGATGTGTGATCTGTGTTTTAGCATGCATATATATATATATATATAGCAGAAACTTACTAGTGTACTATTGCAAATGCTGTCCACTCTTGTCAGCTATTCACTCAGAAATTTTGAGCTCATAATTTAATTGTTAAATATATATACTGTAGACGATGTTGTAAAAACCTTTGGCAGAGTGCTCGATGGGAATCCAGAGCATATTATAGTTAAAGTTCAAAGACTCAACAGGTTTGATTAGACATTTTATTACTATTTAGTTTCGTGCCACAAATATTGTGCGCGTACTCTTCGGATAAAATGGTCTAGCCATTTTATCTGAAGAGTACCACACAATATTTGTGGCACGAAACTAAATAGTAATAAAATGTCTAATCAAACCTGTTGAGTCTTTGAACTTTAACTATATATATATATATATGTATGTTAAGAGTGAAGTTTGTAGCTTGGTGTAATATGAGTAAAATTTGTTCGCAAGCTTTTTATACTCAGAAAAATGTCTGAGTATCCCTGACAGGATTCGAACCCGCGACCTTCTGATATCCAGACAGACGCTCTGCCGACTGAACTACTGGGACTCAGACAGTAGTGAGAAGGATAAATCAAAGGTCGCGGGTAATAAGAAGGTAATAAGAAGGTAAGATAAGATAATAAGAAAGATAAGAATCCTGTCAGGGATACTCAGACATTTTTCTGAGTATAAAAAGCTTGAGAACAAATTTTACTCATATATATATATATATATATATATATATATATATATATAAGACATACAGTTAGACCAATATATGACCTGTAATTAGTACTTTGAGATATCAACATAGGAATAGATCATTATGTCATTACTCAATAAATAAACTACTAGTATATGAATTAAGGTTATTTAAGGATTTTACTTACCAATATAAACAGCAAGTTGAATTAAATGGTTGAACACAACTGAACACGGTAACTCTACCCTATGCACTAGAAAACAAGAGAAAATAATATATGAAATGAATAAGCAAACAAACAAACAAACAAACACACACACACAAAACATACTGTTAGTCTGTTAACAACAATTTAATATTTCATATTAATGATGATGAATTCTGCCTGTGATTCAGTGAAAATACGCTAATCACAAATAACTTTTACCTCAAAATCTGAATGCTTTAGTTTTACATAAGATAATCCTTATCATGAAAGCAACGGTGGCTAAAGAATGGCAAAAAAGGTAGAATGATTTGAGAGTTTGTTAGGAACCACAATTGACTAAATTGAGAAGAGATTCCAACCGCCATGTTCACGAGTCAAAACTAGATGATGACTTAATACCAAACATTGACTTCAACAGTTCAACTACACTAACTTCAGTATAAAATGGTTTGTATTGGACAATCAAACAGGAAATTTGACGAGAGCCAAAGAAAATTTCACATTACAATAAGGAGGACAATAGAAAACAAACGATAAATACTCAATCTCTTACCTTGCTCGTAGCCTCGTGCGAGAGAAGCTTCTAGGACTTTATTGGTTCAACTGGATTTTCATGGCTTTTAGTTAAATCTTTCCGTAAGAACATGTTACTTCGGTGAGGACTGTCTGCCTGATCTCTTCGCAAACAAAAAGTCTTTTATTACCAAAAGTTTCCATAGCTTGAATCTCAAAAGCCAAAACACCATCACAAATTAATTTCAAACGTGGCGCGCTGAGATGAGAATCGAAAATGAAATGACGCTATCCCAAGTATCAATGCGCGCTCGCTATCTGCGCGGTTTCGTGGCTGCATGCGCCTGGGTACGACACTGGCTAGACGGAGCCTCTCTGGTGACTGCGCTGTTTAGCCAGAAGTTTTATTACCTGTAGCCTTTCTTTCTGAATTCTGATACGCTATTCTGTTTCAAAATTACACTCACATATTAATTCGGAATTATGGCAATGGTCTGATACTGCGGAATGTGGTTGAAGAACCGAACTAATGGCAATTTTTATCTTGATATGGAATTTCAGGTCTGTCTCAACTGCTTTTTGTATGGAAATAAAATTATTTTAGACCAACGACCAAAATGTTTGCTAATAATATTTATTTTGTAATTTGGCCAACACAAATTTTAATTCCTATAGGAAGCGTATTTTCCTATAGGAATTCCTATTCAAATTCCTATAGGAAAATTTATTCCTATAGCATCCTATAGGAATTCCTATAGGAAGCATATTTTCCTATAGGAATTCCTATCAAATTCCTATAGGAAAATTTATTCCTATAGCATCCTATAGGAATTCCTATAGGAAGCATATTTTCCTATAGGAATTCCTATTCAAATTCCTATAGGAAAATTTGTTCCTATAGGAATTTGTAATTCCTATAGGAATTCCTATAGGATCCTATAGGATTTTTTCGTAAGGGTAGCTGCTGTTATGTATTCACTTGAGGCACTGCTGAATAGTTCAGGAGATGAAAGTGTTACCAGCGGCTCTTGTCAATGGGTACCCAAACCACAATCCAGCAACGAGCCTTGCGAAGTAAAAGAGTTGGATATTAAAAAAATTATGCCACCCTCAAGCAAGAAAAAAAAGAGAAAATACACGTGGCTACTAAATATTGATTTCGACCTAGAAGCTCCAAGTTTCGCAAGATGAAATCGAAAGAAGAGCTCACATTGTTTACAGAAAGAGTGAGTGCTATTGAACCATCAACTACTAGTATCCCTAAAGGTACTCTTGTTATATTACCTCTTCTGATTAAAATTACATCTCCCAACCACAACAGATGCAGGTAGTACAACAGTTGAAAATACCACCGACCATTCCTGTGGAATTATGGAAAAAAAGGTGGAAACATATCTGCAAGAAAATTCTGAACATAGTCCAGAACATTTCTTAGAGGTACTAGCCTTCACTGATGATGAAATCAAAGAAATTGACGAAGCTACTGTACCTCAATGGCAATGCAAAGAGTGGTACACACACAAGGTGGGATTTCTTACTGCATCTAGATGCAAAGAAATTTTCACACGACGAACAACACTTGACAAGAGTGAAAAATCATGTGTGACAGTTCTTGCAAAGAGAATCACTAGTCAACCTGTTGCAATCAGCTCACAACCCAAGACTATTCCTGATGTTCCACAAAAACCAGCAGAGGATTCTTGATTTCGAAGGTAAAACCATTCATGGGTGCCAGTGTAGATAATGTCAGAAGCTGTGAATGTGCGTGTGAATGTGCGTGTGAATGTGAGGAAGTGGTGGTAGAATACAAGTGCCCTTGGATTCATAGAGATCTGGATCCCAAACAAACTTTTTTAACAGCTGAAATTGGTGGCTGTGAAGTTGAAAACAAACTTCAACTGAAACGAAAAGCTAAGTACTTCTACCAGGTGCAAATGCAAATGTTTGTTCTCAGTCTCAAAGCATGTGACTTTGTGGTTTGGACCAATAAGGGTATCAAATGTGTACAGGTACCATATGATTCAGCATTTATGGTAGATGTTGTAGTCAGGCTTGAGAAATTCTGGCTTTCTCAGGTTACCCCACTCATGTTGTCAACAGCTAATGATAACACAAAACAATCTCAAGGTACAGTACATGTACATGTAATTAAATATTATGATTTTACATTCAGTATCATACTGTATTCCTTATTTTATAACAACATTTATTTATTTGGTAATTGGTGTGTTTCTACAATACTTTTGAAAACATGAAAAACAGTACAAATATTTTGTTTATGTTTACTAGAAGTGCAAAGCCAAAAAATGAAGGTAAACACCAGAGACCAACCAGTCATTGTAATGGATGGTGAGAAAAAGACCAGCACTGGAAAGGAATCACAAGGTTTTACTGCAAATGGCATAGACATTAATACCCGGGATATTGCAACCTTGGATCCCAGGTGAAATGATGAATGACAACATTGTTACTGTTTTGTTGAGGTACAGCAAGGTGTAATTCTATCACTGTATTTTAGTATTAGGTGTTTTTGTTATGGGTTTGTATAATAAAAGATATCTACAGACATTTCTCTTTTTCTGGTTTTTTTTTCAAAGGGAACAGCCATGTGAATTTCCACTAATAGGATGTCTGTTTTATTCAATTTTGAATGGGGATCAAGATGGAATGTTCACCTCGAACAGGTAAAGTGAAATATAATTTTTAAAAAGTTGTCACCCATGTCTGCATAATTAATAATTAAAAAATAATTAGGGTGAAACTAACAATAATCATATGTTTGTCTCGATAGGCGAGAGAGGTTTAAAGCTGCTGAAAAATACTTTAAACCACAACATTATTAGCAAGATTATGTGGTTATACCAATAGTACGCAGGTAGACAGAACACAATTTATATAACAGTTCACAAACTGACTGAAAGTACAAATAAGTGTCTGAGAAGAATAAACTAAGCCTACTGTACCTTGATTAACACTGTAGAATAGAAGGCTGAACAAAGGAGTACATAAATCCCAAACATCACTAATATGTCAACTTGTCAATAAATAGTTTGTTTTATTTACAGTACTCTGACTATAGCAAATTTTTAGAAGATCATTTATCATTCTGCTACAGTAATTAGTGCCCTTTCCAAATTCCTTTTTTCTTATGTGTATATATTTTTATAATTTCCATTATAGCTATCATTGGTTTCTTATGATAATTACTCCATGGTATGCAGTATTTATTTTAATTTACATCTTTAACATTTGTTTCAAAACTATATTATTTTAAAGTATTGTAGTATGTAAAGTATTGTAGTATTGCAAAATTTCTTAGGATAACATTCCATAATTTGAAGTTAACTGAACATATGTTGCAGGCACATTCTTGTGTTGGACTCACTGACATGGGATCTGTCCACCAGAGGAAATGAGCTTCATCTTGTCAACAGGTATTTTTTATATTCTGATAGTAGCATAACTATTACCTGTAAAGTTCCATTAATTGTTTTTTTTATCTCAATAGGTATCTCGACTACATGTGCTCTGTGAACAAGCTAAAAGGAAAGCATGCCAATTTGCAACATAACATTCTAAAGGTACTTACAGTACTTAACCCTGTGGCCCATAAGCCTGCATGTAGATGCTCCTTTAGTATTTTACTCTGGCTAACGCCAAACAATTTTACTCATCAAGGGAAGACCCCTGGTAGTCAAGGGGTTAAACAAACTAAAATGTTCAACACAACAACTGGCATTACTCTGCGTTTAGTGAAAATTGACAATGTATTTTGTTTGGAACAGGTTCCATTGCAAGACACTTCAGGCAATGATTGTGGAATTTACATAGCTTTGTTCCTAAAGTATTTCTTGCAGGTACAGTAGCTCTCTGTATATGTGCTATTTTGTTTAGTAAACTAGTTTTGCAACCCTCTTTATATTACAAACAGATACCAACTTGGCAAGAAAGTTTTAATAAATACATTACCGTAATGATATCTTGTATTTTTGCAGGACATAGACTTGTATGAGAGTGATCCAAGTTCATACACAGAGAGGACACATTCTTGGTTTACCTCTGATCAAGCCCATAAAGAAAGAGCTGAAGCTAAAAGACTTTATAAAACTTTACATGCCCTTCATGTTTTAAAAAATAGATAATGCATAAAAGTCAGTAAACACCAACTATTAAGATACTTGTACTACATTATACTAAACCAGCTTGAGTTAGTACATGACACTTAATGTATATAACTTTAATTAGTTTAAATACCAGATTTTGGTAATTGTTAATTATCATGCTAAAAAGGTTTTTATTTAGTGGGGTGCAAATTCTAAATTTAGTGAAAGGTTCTTTAGAGCAGGTGTTTACTGTAATTACTACTCGAAACTTATTAAACTTGGCTGTAAATTTACAATAGCAGCAGACTCTGACAATAGATGTTACATAAGACTTAAAAGTCAATGGAATAACTCCTCGCAATATACCAAAACATTTCAGTTTTCTTATAATTCGTTCCACATTTGAGAGGCATGAAGGTATGAAGGCCAAGATTGACAACATCATTGAATAATTCAGACATCTGATTACTGCTTGTGTGGTCCTGGAAGACGATGTCCCAGTTAATGGAGCTCAAGAAGATGCCCAATTTTCGGATAGAACTTGGATTCTTACGATGGACGATGATGCGAGAAGTAGATTTAGATTTTTCTTGATGGAATTTCGGCTCGACAACTACTGTAAAATGATCTGATAGTCTGAAAGGCGGAAGCTTCGTGGGTGTACTATAGTATTGTGGAAGGCTGGTAAGGATAAGATCTAAGGTGTTCAAATATCTGGTTGGAAATTTAACAAGTTGTCTTAGACGAAATTGGCGCATCAAGGTGGAAATTGGAAGATTGTTGAAATCACCTCCAATAAGAAAAGCGCAATTGGGAAACAAGGATTCTGATGTGGCTAGTGAGTTGGCAAGGAACTCAAGCAGATTGTTGTAGGCACTGGGAGGATGGTAAACAATTCCAACAACAATTGACGAAGTGCCACGCGGTAGACGATTTGGTCTGATCTTTAACCACAAAACTTCAAAATCTTCATGAATTAGCTGGTTTAGAATGGTGAATTGGATGTTTTCTTTCACATAAACACAGACAACTCCATGAATTGATTTGGTGCGGTCTTTCCTAGCCACACAATAGCCTGGAATGTTAATTGTTTGGTCTGAGATTAAGTCACAGAGCCATGTTTCGGTGATCATAACAAGATCTGTAGAGATCAGGTCAGCATGGACTCGTAGTTCGTCTATTTTTACATTTGAAAGTGTAACCGATGGAACATAGAATTGAGTTTTCAGATGTCGAGAATCGTCGATGTTGTCGGCGCTATCAACGTTCGAAGTTGGTATGTAAATGAGATTTCTTGGCTGCCAATATTTATCAGAGAATGAAGATGTTCGATTTTTATGGTTAGAGGAGACTTCAAGAGTGTCAGGTTGGAAGGATGGTCCATATACAGAATATTTTTTATGGGATAACTCTCTCGACGAAGGCGATCTGATACGGTGGTTGACAATGGGGGTGATGGCCTGTTGTAGTTGGTTGTTTCTCTGAGCAATTCATCGGCCGCCACGGCTGTTTCTTTGGTTCTTTAAGATACCAAGAGACTTCAATACGTTGAATAAGATGTTGTTAATACAAGGACCACCATTGGGCTTCTTGCTGAGCAGGAAAGATCTCGAAATCGCTGCCCGACGAAAAATTTCCATGATATTTTGGTGGTAATTAAGACCACGAGAATGTCGGTGGGTGTTGAAATGAGAAGAAGTTGTTATAAATGTTATTTTGAACCTTGAATCAGAATGAAGATCAACAGAATGGTATTATCCGCTATTAGTATAACGAACAAAGTAAGGTAATAGGAAAACTTCAGAACAAACCAAGTTAATTTTAAAATTTAGGCGAGAGCTCCTCAAAATACAGCCACGCGGCACTTGACACGAGGTATGATAAAAGTTACGGATGATATTTTGAAAGCTATGGACGAAAAATTGGTCACTATTATGGTTTTGACTGATTTTTCAAAGGCTTTCGATAGCATCAACCATGATATCCTTCTAAATAAATTATGGAATATTGGAATGGCTCCTGGTGCCTTGGAATGGTTCTCCAGCTATTTGACGAATAGATCTCAAAGAGTACACTTGGGAGAGTTTCTATCGAAATTACTTCCACTTTCTTATTGGGTCCCCCAAGGATCTATTTGGGGGCCTTTGATGTTTACTGTTTACGTCAACGACCTGACATAGATAGTCGTTAACTGTAAGCCGGAGTGTTACGTTGATGACAGCAAGCTTTACATTAGTTTTTTAGTGAACGATTTGGTTTCAGCCGTAGACCAAATCAACAAACATCTTGACCAGTTATGCTGTTGGTGCTGTGGCAATTCTCTTCTTGTAAATCCTGAGAAAAATTAAGTCCTTGTTTTGGGTAGTCGTCAGCGTTTACAACAACTACCAAATTTCTCCATTAAACTTCTTTCCAAACAGATCAAGCCTGTTGCTAAAGACCTTGGTGTTCATTTAGATTCCTGTCTTTCTTATACTGACCATATTACAAAATCTGTCTCTTCACGCATGTACTCATTATTTCAGATTAATCGTATTAAACACCTTTTGGATCGAAATACTCTTTTACTTGTTATACACTCTAGTATTTAGCAGATTATATTATTGCTCTTCTGTATGGAGCAATACTTCGAAAGAAAATCTAAAAAAGATGCAACTTGTCCAAAATTTTGCTGCTCATATAATAGTTGGTTTACGAAAGTATGATCATGTTTCTCCCGCAATGAAAGAACTTAAATGGTTGAACGTTGAAGCCCAGTTGTACCTCAGAGATGCTGTACTTGTTTTTAAATCCTTACATCATCTAACACCTCCTTCTCTAACTGAAAAGTTTAAAAGAAATTCTGATTTGCATTCCAGAGTTACTAGAAACATTAATGATTTACATGTGCCACTTTGTCACCTTGTTACAGGACAGCGAACGTTTAGTTTTAGAGGCGCCAAATTGTGGAATTCACTATTACCAGAGATTAAATCTGAGCAATTGCTTAAATCTTTTAAACAAACTGTACAAACACCTTTTTAGTACCAATTATTAATCATTTAAATTGTAATAGAATTATTCAATAGCTACTGTAAGTTTATTATATATTATACATACATGTATTGTATATTATTTATTCCAATTGTATCACTGAAAAACCCTTTTTAGGGAGTGATATTTATTAAAGTTTATGAAGTTTATATTGTCATTTAGTATAAATTTACAAGTTTATAATGCAAATCCTCGAATTTCATTGGCTATTGCAGGAGTTTATAATTTGTGATATAAACCTCTGGGATAAACCAATGAAAGTCATTCTTTTAACGAAATTGACCAATGAAAAAATGCGTAGTGTGGCACGAGCAATGATCATTAGAGCCAGCGGTTGTTCTGTTAAGCAACAATGGCGCCGAAATTATAGCGGAGTGGGCAAGTGAAAGAAGAAATTGAACATTTAGGCGAAGCAGTAAGTTCTACGGAAAACAGAAACGGCTACAAAATGGTTAGAATGGAAATTATTAGTGGTAAGATCGTTAAATTGTTTATTTGTGTTCGTTTAAAACGAAATAACTGCAAACAAAACACAATTCAAAATTACACTTGTTGTTGACAAGATTTCGTGATGTAAACTATATGCTAAATTGAATGTTTCTTTCAACTTTTTGTCACTTTTACATATCAAATGAGTGGATATATGTTGTTTCAATATTGTACATGAAAACCCATGCTAAATTATGCAAGAAAACTTTACTTTTCCATCAGTTACTGTACGGGACCAATGAGATGTCCGAAATGACTGTTGAACGTTTATTGTTGGCAGTTGAAAAATGTATTAAACGAGCCTCAAAGAATACGTTATTGTCGAGAATTTATTTAACTTTTGTTGGTAAATTTATACTAAAACAATTAGACAACTCGCCCTCGTTTTCTATGAGCGATAGTCAACGAGGCGAAGCCGAGCTCATAGAAAACTCGGGCTCGTTGTCTAATTGTTAAATATACTCAGCACACAGTCTATTTGAAATAGAGAAGTATGAGTCACAATTTCGTACATTATGGCCGCAACGCATGCGCTTAGCGTTGCCTTGCAGACTTGAATTACATCGAAAACAGTTAATATTTGGCTTACCTTTATGACGTTTTTCTCTTCTGTTGCTGTAGTATATTTGTTTCTTTAAGTCCACAAGTCCTATGTTCAAGTAACATCATTGTCTGTGCCATTTATATTCGTTATTTAAGAAGACTACATGATTAAACCGGTTCCCGAGGCTGTTAAATATACAAAGCTATAGTTTCTAAATTCACCATATTTCATTTCTAAAAACTGTAAAGGAATGTTGGAAAATGTCGTCAGAAACGGTTCCCACTAATTAAAGTTCAAAACTTTAAGCTCACAAGTCGGAATTGAGTGTTTGGATACCAAAGTCGATTCTGAAGCTAGAAAAACAAGTTGAAAAACCTATCTTCGTGGTTCCCAGCGTCTGTTAAACAACGGCATTGAAACAGCAAAAGTATTCTTCTGTAACGCACTAAAGTGAGGGAAAGATGACAAAAATCACTTTCCTTCACTTCGAAACAGCAGTTTGTACGCCATTTTGAAAATTTGTCGTCGTTGTCTAGGTACCACTGATCTATATAAGAGACTGGATAGAGCATCTGTTGTCTGAAATTGAAGTCGGAAGTCGGCAACAGCCGCCATGTTTGATGGCCCCACTTTCGCTATATTTTACTGTTGCACAATTATAGCTTCCGTATATTAAGGCATTTTTCTTCTTCGGGTTCAGACAAACTTTTTTATCACGAGGAAGAAAGGACACGTGAAGCATTTGGAGAGAAAAATTGTTGTTGTTTAGCCCCAAAATGTGGGGAAAAACGGAATTTGCGAGTTCGATGGAGCGAACTCCCAGTGTCAGTGATGACAACTTTAAACAGACAAAGGCCGTTCTCATTCAGAATTTACTCAGAATATGGAAATACTACTAAAGGACCGAATGAATTCGGGAAATTTGATCAACTGAACAAGCTACACTACGAACAACTGCTGTGGTATTATATTATAATAAGCCAAAAGACAAGAATCAAACAATTAATTTTAAAATGCTGTTATGTTATAAAGCTTCTTTTTACTACCTGATGTGCCCACTGTATAGATCAGTGGATGTGCCTAGTTGAACAATATATTTTCACTCACAGAAAACTCGGGGTAATGATTCAAATAAGTTATCCTGGCATTCACAGGATTAATCAGAATGAGTTTATTGTTTTCTATGAGATAGGGTTATCTACTTTGGGCAATTGGGCCTACATTTGCCTACAACTAAAAATCTTGTATATATTTTACAATATAATTAGTTTTGTGACTATACCATTGAGGCGAACTTTGATGTCCCACCCCTCCCCCTGTAGATATTAGAGAGCTTAAGCATATTAGGCGTTTTTGAGACAAGGACAGTGACCGGAAGAACAGGAATACAATACAGAACTACTGAACCGCGTATTCTTTGAAAAGACTTTTTTACCCAAAACAAAGGCTATGAATAATCACATATTTAACTGTTAGCTCATAAGCTTAAATTTCATCTTTATATAAAAATACAGATCTTGTATATATTTATATTGTAATGTAATGAAATTATCCCCCTTAAAATACAAGTTTTCTACTGTAAAAGCATGTCTATTGTAGTAAAACAACGATGACAGGCCTCAACGTTCTAGATGTTCCCGTCGTCTCAAGAAGGTGAAAATGCTCTCAATGACGTCTTGTGTAGAACGACGACGGCGTTCACTTTGCTCTTAGGATTTTAAATTGCTCATCATTATTTTGAATGAAAAATGCTATTGAATTCAATCGCCGTCCGTGGCTCTAAAACGCCTGTATGCTTAAGCTCTCTATTGTATATCACGTGCACCGATGAGGTGTAAAAATGGCGCGTTGACTAGAGTTGTGAATATAATAAAAGAAGCGTAGAGTTTGTGAAGCGTGAAACTGTGTGAAACCAATATAAATTTGTGACTCGAGTACAAGATTCGGTTCACCATTGCCAAGATACTTTTTTTTAGCCCGTTTGCAAATGTTATCCACCACATCGTTGTGAAGTTTAATATATATATTAGCTTGATTTGTTTTGACTTTATAACATCAAACACTGGCCTTGTTGATCAGTAGTACACACTGATATTACAGTATTAGTTTTGCCACAATTTTCATAACATACAGAAGTCAGAGAACAGATTAAATTTTTTAAATTTATCATTATATAGTACATTAATACAGAATCAAACTACACAAGACAAAATACACTCATGAATTGTAAACGTTTTCTTTAATCAAATCATTGACAAAGTTTGAAAACTATAAATGAGTAGTGGTATATATAATACTACTTTTTTTAATGTGTTGGAGCCTGGCACTAGCTCTAAGCCAATGCCAGACTCGTATGATAATTGGTTAGCCAATGAAAAAATCGGAAAAAGATTTGATTATATTGTTTGTACGGGGGGAGATCGAGAGTAGGTGTTGGCTCCTTATTATATATGGAATTTTTAGTAGGTTAGGAGGGTGGATTGGTATTTTCGAAAAAACTAGAAAAATAAATGAATTGAAAAATAGAAAAAAGTGAAATGTATTTGAGAGAGAACTTACGTGTGTGGGATCGATACACGTAGACGCGTTTACGGAACATATTCACTATTTTCTTACGTGTATGTGTGTCACATACCATGCATATTTTAAGAATTTTAGAGAAACAAAATTTATTTTAATTTTATAAAAAATTTTTGTAGAAAAAAACTATGTATATAGAGATTTAAGAAAAAAACATAGAAAAAAGTTTTTTCTCACCGATCGAAAAGACGGAGCTCTGCACGACACACTACCATCTTATCGAATGAAGTGATTGCGGGTGTGTCGTGACGTATATGGCCGTGTATATTGATTGACGCCCCTTCCGGTGGGGCTACCCACGATGACCATATATGGTATGTTTTGTTTTTTTCCCGCTGTAAAAATACTTTTTCCGTTTTACTCACGCTGATCACTTCCGGGTACACACAGAATATCCAACACAAATTTAGTGTAAAATATATATTGCGTGTATGACCATATTAGGTATGATTTACATTATGATTTTCTCGTGAAAACCTCATTTTTTGTCATTATTAATAAAGCCGTTGCCTACGATAGACGTGAGATATTGTTGCGGGACATTACAACGATAAAGATGTCAAACGAGAACGGTGAGAATATATTGAGAATCGAATCGATTTTGACAAAACAAACCGTGGAAGGGGAAAGGGTAATTTTTGTTTTCGTTCAAGAACATTTAAGCAAGGAACAGCTGAGAGAAAAGCTGAGAGAAAAGCTTAGAGAAAAAGAACAAAATAGAAAAAAAATGAAATGAAACGCTTGAGAGAAAATAGTATTTAAGACGTCACGACTGTAAACAGCATTAGACGCACTAGACATTACATACGACAAAGATGTCAAACGAGAACGGCAATAATATATCGCGAATCGCTTCGTTGATTACGGTAAAAACCAAAGACGAAACGGTAATTTTTGCTTCTTCAGTAATCCGCTACGTTCAAGAAGAATTAAGTAAGGATGTTGAAGAATTAGCGGGGGCCGTGCAAGAAACCTTGAATGAAAAGCTGAGAGAGATCAATATTTATGAAGACGTTAAAGTAGAGATATTGGGATGTTTGAAGAGTCAAATACAACGTGCTGTGGGAAAAAAGCTCGCTGAAGCTCTCGATGTTGGGTGTAGTGATCAACAAAAGAGAGATAATAAAAAAAAGAGAGATATATGCATGAATATGTGTACTTTATTGAACAGTCAACCAAATGTTTTACAAAGTTTAATGCATAATTGCAAACAATAGAGACAATGAGAGAGAGACGTGCGTTTAGGTAAATAAACGTGTCGTATAACACTTAATGTAATTATTTTTCAATATCCGGTTGTAAAACGATATTAGCTGTTCAGTGTTTATTTACACAGCTCACTCAAGAATGTTTTAATTATAAAAAAAACAAAAAAACGTAATACGTCATGTAATGAGATTTATTGTCCAAATAAAAAATCTCTTTTACATTTCTTGTGTTTTATATTTTTATCAAGTAAAATATCTTTTTTTCCAACGTTCTTGTCTCTTTTTACAGTCACATTCGTAGAAGATTTTACATATAACGTTTTTTGGATAATTTCTTCTACAAAAATCACAAAAAACTTTGTAAACTTTACATTCGTGACACCAATAGTAACATTCGTAATTTACGTTTTGAATCTGATAACACTCACAGCAGAATTTACAAATTTTTCTAAAAAAGGAGAGAAGAAATGATTGGATTTATAAAATATCAATAATAATATTTTATTACTTCTTTTTACATTTTTTTACCTCATAAAGTTTGAATCAGTTTATCTTTTTATATAGTTTCAGCGTCTTTTACACAGAACTTTATATAATCACAACGAATCTCAGGATGCGCTTCATACATATCATTTAAAAAATCCGCTTCTGTCACGCTTTTATCCCAAACATCGTTCCACATCATTTGCGCATCGAATTGAAGGGTTTCTTTACTTTTTTCCACTTTAACAGCAATCACGCATTTTCCCTGACGTTCACACTTTTCCTTTTCACATTCATTTAATTCATGAAGACCACTGACATCGATCATAAAATCTATATTGTCGTTGATATCCCATTTTCGAAGATATTTGATTAAAGAGCAGACAAATGCATGTTTTGCATTGGGGAAAGGATTTTTCAATATGTGATACCAATAATCCCATGCTTTTTCTGCCACTTCTTTTCTTATTTGTGAGATATGTTTATCATCAGCGTTGAAATTCATTCTCACCGTTTCGTTTGTATTTGGTTCCATGATGTCTCGTATTTTTATTATAATTTCTTTCCTTAATATAGCGATATATTTTTTTTCTACAGTAGTGTTCAATTTTATTACCGCTCCAGCCATTGAATGTTTTTTGAAAAACAAACGGTGCTTTTATATTATATATATATATATCCGAATTTTTTTTAAAAAAACAAAAACATACCTAATATGGTATATTTTTTAATTTTTTACTAAAATGGGGTCTATAAAATTGTGTAAAACAATAATACTATCATTGCATTTTGAGATGCCAAGGAAACGGAAGCGTCACGGTTCAAAGGATGAAAATAAGAAAAGAAATACTAAAGAAGAAAAGGGATTGTTGTGGAGAAAAATTCTTATTAATGTACCCGAATTTCGTAAATTTCGCAGCGGTGAAATTGGTTTGTTATATTGGTTGTTTGGATTATTGGATATATTTCAAGGCGGATATATAAGACTGATTGAAAGAGAAGTCAAAGGAAGAGAAACACGGAATTCATTGTATCCTATATGGTTGTATAAAGGGGATCCTCACAGTAGCGGCGAAAAAATAGAAACAGAACTTCTTCCTTATGTGACTATAGAGAACACTTACCGTTATTTAGTACCCTATATGACTGAAAGAACTGGTCATTGGTCGGTTAGGCACTCATGTTTTTACCCCTGTCTGATATTGGCTCACGATAATTTCTTATGTTGTTCTTTGTTCCCTCGAAACAGCAATATAGTTAAGCAATATTACTTTTCAATTTTACCTTCGTACCGTATACCGTTGCAAAGTGATAATTATCATTTAATTGGTTGTAAAAATGAAACCACAAACATATTGTATACACCGTTTGCGCGGGCGGGTAAAAGAAGATATAATTATTTTCAATATATTCGTGAGGAATATGGTATGAGAGCTTTAACAGCTGCATTTTATTTGCATTCAATATCACCTTATTTTTTTTACCATTGTTGTTGCCTGTTTGACGGTTTTCATAATAATTTACTTTATAATTTAATTGCATGTTTTGTATTTTATTGTGATCGACATAATCCTAACGGGGTATTAGCACGTAAAGTTAATGCTTCTTATAATGTTCGACAAATAAGCAAACACATAATACGATATTTGCAAGTACAAGGATGGATGGTTGGACAGGATGGTTTATTAGCGGTTGATGAGAACGTGCCGTATTATGAGGAAAATAAATGCCGATATAAAAATTGTAAACAAAATAGTTCATTTTGTTCAAAATGTCCGTTTCGTTATAAAATGGAAAATTTAAATAGGGAAATGAGAGAGGAGGAAAAAAATGTTGAGAGAAATTTTATTTTCACGCAACCTACCAGATGTTCGGATAACTATGAGTCAGCGACTTTTACAGCACATTATGATGATGATGAACAATGTAGTATAAATGTAATATACTGTGAGAATGATCATGATTTAATCAATTATGTAGACGCAATCTTACCTGAAATACCTGAAATTAATAATTTATCTATGTTCTCCCTAATGAATGAAAAATGTGAACATTGAACCATGTAAAAATTTGTAAACATTTATTAGATTTTTTTATACCATATATGGTGTGAATTGTTGTAAATATGAGGGGAAAAATTGTAATAAAACATTTTATTGTTCAGATATTGTCTATATATACGTCTCCCTTTCACCTACGGTATTTCGAGTTGCATGTCAAAAAAAATGACTCAGATTTTGTCTGATATTCAAAATAAGATGGATAGTCATCGATCTCATCTCGAAGAGAAGATGGTGAAGAGTATGGAAGCTATAGCGTGTCGTATTGCAGTGGATGAATCGTTAGCATTGGATTACCACAACAACACCGGGAAACAAAAATCGTGGGTCTGGTGGAAACACGGGTTAACCAATTACATAAAGGATGTGAGTCTAGTGATTGCGTACCTCGGGCGTATAAAAAAGATATTAGCTATCGACGGTGCCGAAGATGTAGAGAGAGATCTCATTATACTTCGAAAAGCCCGAGAGATTTATCGTTTGCACCGATTGGAATCGGAAGGGGATCATCGAATTATGCATGCCATAGCGATGATCAAGCAGGTGTTGAGTGAGATAGTAGATACGGTGTTGCTAACACCTTTTAACATTCCAATTAGTATGTATGAATATAAAATACTTAACCGTATATCCTACTATGACTGTCTGGTTTATGATATTCAACACGATGCTAATCGAACACCTTCTGAACATGTTTAATTCCAGACATTACCATATATGGTGTAATTTTTTTTATACTTTACTTATATGGAAAAACGAATATTTCTATATTCGGTATGTTCTACTGTATGCTATATTTGTAAGTTTTTTGTAAAAAAAATTGAAGGTATGAAAAATATGTATTTTTTAAGATTTTTGACTTCTTATTTTCAATGTTTCACTGTATAAAAGAGTTAAGGAAAACAAATTCACTATTTTAATTTTATTGGATGTGTAAAGATGTATTCAGAGTATGATTGCTCCTTTAATAAAATTTCAAATCATGAAAAATTGTTTACGGAAACGGGGAATAAAATATTGAAGGATGTTACACATGTTATGGATTGTGAAAGTTTTCGTATCAAAGGAAAATTATATTACCGTGAAGTTACTATATTCGATATGGAGAAATGTGAATTTTTTTCGATACATTGTTATGCAGAGACTCTCCCTTCGTACCACCAATTGGATGAGCAAAGCAAAAGATGTGTAAACCGTCAATATGGCATTCATGGATTGATATTATACAATTATCGAAAGAACGGTTTTTACCATAGTCAACGAGAATTATTATTTTTTTTAAAAACGAAATTTGGTGTCAAAAAGGATTTTTTAATTGGCTATAAAGGAGGAGATATTGAATCAAGATTGTGTAAAGAAATTGGTATTCCCGCTGTAAATTTGGAACATTTTGATGTAGCGAAATATGAATGTTTAATTGATTTTTTTAATCTCAATATAAAGAGATGTAGAGAACATAATAGATTTAATTTACGTTGTCATTGTTCCTTGTATGAGGTGCTTCTTTTCGCTGCTAGAATTTGTGATAAAATTTCTGATTTAGAGAAGAAAGAGAAAATTATATCAATTTATGGCAGGTAAAAAAATTCTTTTAAAAAATGAAAGAATTTGGTTTCATTCCAAAAAAAACCCCAGCTTTATCCCTCGGAATGTGAATGGTGTTTATGGATTTCGAGAGCAAAATTGGTCAAAAGGTGTTATAGTTGATGAAATTGTTGACGAAACTACTCGTCAAATATCACGTGGTTTAGATAAATCGTTTGCCGATTTATCTTTAACAAAAGTAAATGATTTAACTGAATGGAAGAAAAGAAAAATTATTCATGAAATTAAAATAAAAATTGATAAGAATTGTAATCCTATATACGACGACGCTATTTCTTTTTCTATAATACAAGTAAAGAAATCTATGTTTGACCAACAACAACTTACAGGAAATTATGCTGGTTCATTTGTTTCTGATACTAAGAATTGGACCAAGAATCAATTAATAAATTCACCTAAAAACAATATGTTTTTAAATTCGATTGATTTCAAGGATTTAAATTATGATTTACCTGATGATGAAGATTTAGTGTTGGTTCAACAAATTAATTTTACCGACGTTAATTTTAAAATGGCTGGTAGTAAAAAATATGCTGAAGCTACAAAACCTTATATAAACTATGAAATTATCATTATTTATTCTAATGGTTATATATAAAGAATCATATGTAAATAATATTATTGTATTTTTTTTCTTAAAAAAAAAATTGTAAAGTTTTATAAAAAAATGAAATAAAAACTATTAATTTTCAAACAAAAATTTATTTCTTTAACGTACAAAATATTTATCTACATCCCACCCATACCGTCTGGAAGCAAATGGACCATATCCCAATGGTCTAGTAGTGATACCTCCTTTTTGTATTTTATTTATTTTCTTCTTTATTTTGTTTTCTACATTATTCTTAAATTGTAATGCATATTTTTGTGCATTTTTTAATTCTTTTAATATTTCTTAGTAGTAAAAATTCCTCCTCTTTGTCTTTTTTTTCCTTTAAAAGTTCCACCTCTTTGTCGTTTTTTATTTGCCATATTTTTGCTTTTAAGATTTTTTTTTGTTTTCTTAAACTTTTTTGAAATATCCTCTTGGCCAATAGGCAGCACCGTAATCAGTAAGGATTTCTCGATTTGGTTTTATACGCTGTGTAGACTGCAATTTAAAGCTACCGTTTTTTTTAATTGTTCCTCTAAAACAAGAATTGTTTTTTAATTTTGTTCCTTTTGCATCGTTTGCAAAGCGGGCGGGTCCATGAGTGGATTTATAAGCGTCGATACAATGTCTAGGACCGTCACACAAACTATATTGTGCAATCGTGTCTGCACCATATTTTCGGTCTAGCCTTGCTTGTGTTGTTTTTTCACCCGTATATATACTGATATCTTTAAAGCGTTTAAAAGGTTTTTTCCAAGTGAATAATCCTTTTCCACCATTTGGAACATTTGATTTTTTAACACGTAAGTTATCTTCTTTTGCTAAATGTATCCAACATTTACGTGTATGTGCTGTTCTCTTACGACATCTTTTCTTTTTTAAAGTATTACTTTTACATTGGAGGACATCGCGGATAGTTTGTGATTTTGTGACCATTTTTCTCCCTCCATAAGTAGTAAGTAAACGTTTTGCTGTAGATTTTTTCCCCTTTTTTTTTGGAATTTTTATTTTAACCATTTTTTCTAAAATTATTTTTTAATATATTGTTTTTATCCCCACGTATCGTTTTATTTTTTCGTTTTTTTTAATAAAATTTATTAGACATTCTATTTTATATATAATGTTTGAGGAAATATCATAAACTTTTGCTTGCATTAGTTTAAATCTCTCACCTAATTCAAAACTTGATATAAATAGAATATTTTCTCCATCTTCTTGAAATTCCTGTAGACAATCATACAGAATAAAAGGGGAGAATAAAATCATTTCATCATTGTCTTCAATTTCGTATCCAATGTGAGTATCTGAATTTATTTCTTTTTTTAAATATATCTCTATATGGATTGTTACTTGTCCACTCATCGTAAAGTAAATGATTTTTTTTACTATGTTTTTTGGTTTAATATTTTTTTTTAACAAAAAGAATACATATTTTTTTCTTTTTATTTTTTTAGCTTTTTAGTTTTTTTCCTTAAAAATAAAAAAATGGGGAATTTGTGTGGAAAAGATAAACCTTTTTTTACAATACGTTTTTCTTGTGTTAATATTCGAGATTCGGATAACGTAACTATTGACCGTGTTGACGGGGGAGTGAAAACACAAGAAGGAGAAGGAGAAGGAGAAAAAAAAAAAGAAAAGATTGTTCAATTGTTTTTTTAGAAAAAAACAAAAAAATGGCGTCGAAGAATATGAATAAAGATGAAGTAAGTGAACTTGTGAGTTTACTTGAAAAAAGGAAATAAGGATGAAATAGAAAGCGGTTTTCATACGGAGACAATTGATGAATCATATAATGATAGATTTAAGTTAAAACAGAAAACATTAAATATTTCTATTTAAAGAAAGTCAACTGTGAATTTTATTGCGTTTATTCAATCTTTACGCATTGTATTTACTTATTTGCTTAACGTTGCTAAATCTTCAACGAAATCTAAAGATGATTACGTTAGATTTATTTTTAGTCACGCCCCTAAAACATATTTTTCGACAGCTGTATTACCACTTAGTCAATTTAATGTCGAGTATTTGTTGAATATTTTTGAAAGAATGATGCAAAGTAACAAATCCTTAGTGGCAAATGGTTGGGAAACAAATGTTGTTATACAAACGTTTCCTTCTGGGTTAAGTAAAAATAAGAAAAAAAATAAAAATCTTAAAAAGAAGCATGTTTACAGACATCTAGGTAGTGTTAATGATGATGATGGGGGTGTAAATAAAGATGCTGAAAAATACGGAAGGAAATTGCGAATTGGTGTTTTCTATATAATATGTAAAATTTTAAATAGTCTTATAAAAAATTGTTGTTTTGTAGTTAGTTTATTAGTTGGTTTATCATATTTAAAAAAAGATAGCAAATATGTAATAATGGAGAGAGCACCTCATAAACCCGTTGATAAATTATATGATATCGCTGAAATTCGTAATGTTTATCATCAGTGTAGAATTCCTGAGGGGGCGGTGAAAACAAAGAATTTTCGTGACGTTTATGAGAATTTTCTTAAAGCACAGGGTGTTGATTTGATAGTATACTCTGATAATTATAGTGATTGCATCATCTATGATTCTCGTACGGATAAAGATGGTAATTTAATAAAATTAACCAATAATATAGTTTGTTTATGGCTAAATAATAATCATTACGATGTCGTTTTAGATATGCGTAAATTTTCTAAACTTAATCCATATTCATTTTGCGTTAAATGTATGAAATATTATAACGAGTTTGAACGTAAAGATAACCATATTTGTTATAATCATTTAACCTGTCAAAGATGTTTCAGACAAACGAACTGTTTGAGAAATATTAAAATTGAATGTAGTAATTGCAATATTTTATTTTTTAATGAAGAATGCTTTCCGTAATCATTTTACAAATAGAATTTTCAAACCTATGCAGGGTAATCACGGTCTACT
Organism: Paragorgia papillata; assembly: GCA_035771165.1. Taxonomy (NCBI): domain Eukaryota; kingdom Metazoa; phylum Cnidaria; class Anthozoa; order Scleralcyonacea; family Coralliidae; genus Paragorgia; species Paragorgia papillata. Next base: position 1,076,405 of record JAWNZC010000050.1, read on the forward strand.
TACACCGTGTAATTATTATTTCTATTGTAAGAACTGCTTAAAAATTGTACCTCGATTGATTTTTTTCCAAAAATCAAATGTGAAAAAACATCAATGTGATAAAAAGTTTTGTTTTCATTGTAGAGATTATAAAAAGAAATCACATTGTTATATGAAACCGTTACCTATCCCAAAAAAAGACGAATACGACATTTTACTGTGTCGTTCAAAAAGTGTGTAAAAAATGTGAAAACATTGATTTTGTAAAAAATAAAAATTATTCAGAAGAACAAATCATTTTTGAATGTTGTGGTAGACGTGAAATTGTTTTTAAAGGAGATAATGTTATAAACGATCTGTGTGAATTTATATTATTGCAAAAAAATTCTCTTTGGCTTGCACATAATGGCGGGCGTTTTGATACAATTTTTATTTTTAAATATTTTTTGGAACAAAAAAAAATTTATCCTGACACAATAATGCATGGAAACAAAGTAATGATGCTATTTATACCTTATGAAAATATTACTTTTTTCGATAGTTTTTCGTTTTTGCATATGTCGTTATCGAAGATACCGAAAACAATGGGGCTTGAAAATTTATGTAAAGGATTTCATCCATATTTTTTTTACGATTTGAAATATGAGGGTGAAATTGTTGATCGTAAATATTTTGACGTGGAAAATATGTGTAAAGAAACGAAAATTGAATTTGAAAAATGGTATTTGGAAAAAAAGGGAAAGCAATATATATTTGAAGAGGAAATGTATTATTATTGTAGTTCAGATGTTGACATTTTGAGAAAGGGTTGTATTAAATTTTCTTCTTTGATAAAGGAAACAGGGGGGATAGCTCCTTTTTACGATACATCTTGTATCACTATTGCGAGTCTTGCAATGAAAATCTTTCGTTTAAATTTTTTAAGAAAAAAATGTATAGGTATTATTCCTGCAACAGGATATAGAGGGAAAATTAATCAAAGCGTAGTTGCGTTAATTTGGTTGGAAGAGATAAACAAAGAAGTGGGTGGGGGGTTAGAATATAAATGTTCAAGAAACGGCGAAAAAAAGGTTTTAGAGCATTATGTTGACGGCTTTTATAGCAACGTTATCTATCAATTTCATGGATGTTTCTTTCATGGCTGCCCTTCTTGTTTTCATCCTTATGAAATTAATAAAATAAACAATGAAAAATTTTGTAACCTTTATTCAACTACAAAAAAATTTACTCATGAATTGGAAAAAGCAGGATATAAAGTTATAGAAAAATGGGAGTGCGAATTTTTAAAAGAAAATAAAATCACTAAAAGTGTTTTAGATGAGAAAAAGAAATACTTTTATGCATATACACCTTTGGATCCGAGAGAAGCACTTTATGGCGGGAGAACTTCACCCACTTGTTTATTTAAAAATGTGAAAGAAGATGAAAAAAATTTTTATGTTGATTTTACTTCTTTGTATCCCTTCGTTCAAAAAAGTGAAAAATTTCCAGTAGGTCACCCTACAATATTTATTAAAGATGAATGTGATACAATAGAAATATCTGAGGTATTTGGGTTAGTGAAATGTTCTATTTTACCCCCACGCAATATATATTTACCTGTTTTACCCGTTCGTATGAATGGAAGATTATTATTCCCATTGTGCTATACATGTGCAGTTACAACGCAAATAACACGTTGTAATCATAATGAAAATGAACGTTGTATATTGGGTACGTGGACAAGTGTAGAAATAAATAAAGCTATTGAAAAAGGCTATCGAATTTTGAAAACTTTTGAAATTTATCATTTTTCTCGACAAGAAAGAATTTTTCAAGATTATGTGAATTGTTTTTTGAAAATCAAACAAGAAGCATCTGGTTTTCCACCAGAATGTTATGATGAAAATAAAAAATTGATTGACAGTGAAGTAGATAAATATATTGAAAATTATTACAAAAACGAGGGTATTCTATTGGATAAAGATAAAATTGGAAAAAAACCCTGGTCTACGTCAAACTGCGAAAGATTTATTAAATTCACTTTGGGGAAAGTTTGCGCAAAATGAAAATAATACAAAAGTTGATTTTTTAACCGAATATGATGATTTGCTAAGTTTAGCTAACGATTCAAATATAAAATTAACTTCTGTCGATTTTGTTAACGGTGAATTACTGCGTGTCACCTATGTGAAAAAAGATGAGATAAAACACTCCTTTGAAAACTGGAAATGTTGTTATTGCTTGTTTTGTTACAGCGTATGCACGTTTGAAATTATTCGAGTTAATCGATAGTTTAGGAGAAAATGCTTTATATTTTGACACCGATTCTGTTTTTTATTTAAAAAAAAATGACGAAGTTGAAGTTAAAACGGGAAATTATTTAGGTGAATTAACAAATGAATTGAAAGAAGGGGAATGGATTACTCAATTTTGTTCTACGGGTCCAAAATCTTATTCATACCATACTAATTTAAAAGATGAAGTTGTACACATTAAGGGATTTTCTTTAAAAAATGAAAAAATAAAAGAAATATTAAATTTTAAATCGTTGCAGACTTGTGTTAAAGACAATACTCAGACAATCAAAATTGTATATGAAAGAAAAATAACTAGAGATAAACTTAACCATATTTTTATAGAAAATGAAACTAAAAAATTTTTCTTTTAATAAACGAGTTGTTAAAGATAATTTCTATACTATTCCGTATGGTTTTTTAGATGAGTAAAATAAACAGTGCTGTAATACCACTTCAGCATCCTTTTATGTTAACGTTATGTGGCCCCAGCCAATGTGGGAAAACGTTTTGGATATATAAATTGTTAAAGTTTATCGAAGTGATGGTTACACCACAGATCAATAAAATTATTTATCTGTATACTACACAACAACCGTTATATGGGGAGATGGAGAAAATTATTAAAGAGAAAAAAATAACTATTGAATTTATCGATTGTAATAAGGGAATTCCGTCAGCTAATGATTTGCAAACGAATTTAAGCGATAACACTTTAGTTGTTTTAGATGATCTTATGACTGTTGCTACATCTTCAAAAGAAAATTTGGATAATTTAAATAATTTTGCATGTCGCGATGCACATCATAGAAATATGAGTGTTATTTTTACATGTCAAAATTTAATGTACGGTAATGGAAAATTACGAAATTCACGTATCAACAGTCAATATCATCTAATGTTTAAAAATATTGCAGATGTACGAAATATGCATACTATTTCTGATAATAGAAAAATAAAAATAAATGTATTTGATAATGTTTTAAATGATATTAATAAAAATCCACACGGTTATTTATTATTTGATAATTGTGCAAATAGTTACGATAATACTCGTCTTCGAACTAATATTTTTCCCGATGAAAATACTTTAATCTATGATGTATAAATAAAGTGAAAAAATGTATTTTTTTTAGATTGATTAGTGGTTCATAGATGAACACACCAGTGTAAATATTAATAAAAAATAAATAAAAATTTTTTTTTTGTGAAAAAATGACTAATCAACGTGTGGTGGTTTTTTTGGTCTTCTTCCTCTTATTTTGGGTGCATTGGGTGGTCAACGTGGTGGTAGTGGTTTTATGGGGTATTCTGAGAAAGAATTAAAAAATATTTTATACAAACGTCGTGGTGGAGCTGTTATTAAAAAAAAAAGAAAACGGCAAAAAGGCGGACTTGTACATCGTCTAAAATGGAACCGTCGACAGATGGGGAGGGGTTATACCCAGAAAAAGAAAAAAAAAATGTAGAAAATGTTCTGGAATAAAAATTAATTAATAAAAAAAATGTTAAAAAAAAGACAATTTTTTTTGTTTTTACAAAAATCATTTTTTAATAAATCCTTTATAAAAACTACAACAATTTTGTTCATTTTTTTAACTTTTACTACATTTTTTTAATATTATCCTATTAATAATAACACCGAATCTATCCATCATTTTTTTCTTTAAATCAATATCATTATCTATTTTACGTCTATATTTTATATTTAATATTTTCCATTTTTTATTTTTTTCAACTTTATTTCTACTTTTATTATATAGATATAACAAAGACCAATAACCACACGTATAAGTTGTTATTGATTGTAACGGGGTTTTTTGTACATAAATAAACGTAATGTTTTTTCTTTTTGCGTAATCTTCCCAATATTTTCTTTCGTAAAAATTCGTCGATTTAGCAAAACTATCAAAAAAGAACATTTTATCATCGTCTAACCAAATAGCAATCCAATGTTTTCCTTCTTCGTGATCTTCATCTGTATATCCAGCAAGAGGGTTTTCCCCTATTGAATTTGGGTGTAATATTAGCTGGAAACGCACCCAAAAAAAAAATTTTCAGAAAAAAGTTATTGAACGCAATTTCATTAATCTCGTTAGTGTAAAGAAAACGCGTCGTAAAACATAAAATCTCACAATTTTTTTTTCCATTTTCTTCACTCATATTTTTTTTTCTCTCTCATTTATTTTTTATATTTGTACGGTATTCTCCCGCGCATCTTTGCACGATCAAAACTTTTTTTTTGTTTAACCGGTTGTAGGGAAGCATATAAACTGGATGGTTGATATGCAGTTGATGATTCACCATTTTCGTGTTCTTTGGATTCTAATCCCACGTATTTATTACGTAATTTAACATTTCGAATATAACTCGCAGGCATATTTTTCTTTTTTAAATGATTTAGTGCCACAATATGTTCGTTGTTTGATAGATTAAAAGATGATGCTTTAGATGCATTATGGGTTAAATCATATAATAAATCTGTTTTGTTAACATTTATTTGTCCAATTTTTATATTTCCTTGATGATCTTTCACTCCTTTTATTTTTAAAAAGTTATTGATTTGTTCCTCACTTCTAGTTGTAAAATTTTATTTTTTTTCTTTGGCAAGTTGACCAACTCCTCCTTCTTCTTCATCTGTTTCTTCAAATTTACGTTTAATTGATTGGTTTTTTTTTTTAAATTGCACCATACTTTCACCAATTCGTTCTTTCTGATTTGTTTTTACAAATTTTTCCATATCATTTTTTTTTTCTTCAAGTTCAAATTCATCTTGTTTTTTTATTCCCTGAAGAAGTATATAAAAAATATATAAAATATGATAAAATATAAATTAATTATTTAAATTATTACATTTTTTTTACCGTGATAAAATTCGTAAAAGATTTGGGTCAATGTCAAGTTTTCTTTTTTTTTTTGGCTGTTTTTTTAAACTTTTATCATAAACTTCATTCATATTATTAGGTAATCCTACTTTTCCATCAAGTAAAATATCTTCTTTCGTTACTTTTTTTTCTCTCGCAACTACAAAATGGTTTGATTGATAATGTCCACCATTTCGTTTTCCATTTAATAAATCTATGAAATCTTTTTTGCTTAATTTACTCATTCTTGGAATAAATTTAAATAAAATGTTGTTTCTTCACCGCTTAACTCTCTACTATTATGATCCTCTTCGTAAGAAATGAAAAACTGAATGTTTTTTTTAGCGTCATCTTCATTTAATAATAAAAAATGCGGTAGTGTTTTTTTATCACTATTTAAAGCAAAAGAGATATTTTTTTCATTGATATAAAATAAAACACGTTTTACAAATAAAATATATTGTTGAGCAGGTGTTTGAATTGTTGATTCTGTATGACTATTTGTAATATTTACAATTTTTAAATTTTTAATATTTTTCTGTTCTAAATTTTTTTTGAATCCAGAAAAATCAATTTTTTTTGAATATAATAAACGAAAATTTCCTTTTATTCCCTTACATTCAAATGAGTTTAAATTCCATAACGTTTTATTATCATTATATGATGTAGATGAAAAAGGATATGTCACTTCATAATTTTTAATGCATAAAACATGATTTTTTTCTACCAGCTTCACTTTAAGCATAATGAATTATTCCTTCAATATTAACAGTTCCTGAATCAAAGGGAATCAATGTACCTTCACTATCTTTTAATGTTATATGTAACGAAGAAATTTTTGTTTTTTTAAATTTCCTTTTAACTGAAACTGAGGGCGAATAAACAATTAATTCTCCGTTTCCTTTCCCTTGTTCAGACCAGCGAATCGGTACAGTTGTTAATATCTCCGATGATGTATCACCCACCAAACCCCTTTCCAATTCTTCGCAAAAAGGATATCGGGTATTCGCATATCGGGTAAATAATCAGCAAAAATCGACTGAGTTGTCGTTGATACTTCTTCTTGATCGACGGTTTGCTTAAAATTGATTGTTTCTTTGCTAAATCCTAACATAAACGCCAATTTCGTTGAAATATTCAATGCAATATCGATTAAAATTTTTTTTCTTTTATTTTCTACCGATGAAGACGATAAATGAAACTCACTTAAATTACCACCATCATGTGCTTTTCCAGTTGACGAATGAAATTGATTTAACCAATATTCAGCATATATATTTGCACTAATTTTTATTTTCCCGTTATTGTCAAATGTAAAAAAAATATCATATTCATTTAATGCGTTATTTAAATAATTTATTAATCTTTCTAAAGTGTAAATTCCCTCCGGGATGATAAATTTTCCACTTTCTATATATAGATTAGTGTCTTCATATATGCCTTTATCATTTTTTTTAAACCATTGATATTGTAATTGAAGAGTAAACCAACATTTATCACCAGTTACATTTTTTGTTGTCGCAGGATAGGTAATAGTTGATACTTCAAAAAATGCTTCACGATTTAACGCATCGATCGGTTGAATTAATTTCATTTCAAAATTGTTTGTGTAATTAATCCTTTCTTCTTTTACGGTATTACTTAAAATGTGTAAATGCGTCATATTTTCTGTAATTCCTCTCGGTAAAATATACCTTCTATCTTTTCGTTATTTAAATCTTCTAATTCGTATGTTACAGGATCCGTAATTAACACTTTTTTTATTTTAAAATTTTCATTTGTCCACCGACGTAAACTACTTTTTTCAAAAATATTTGTTTTTGTACGCGCAATACGTACAAGAGTTCCTTCCTTTAACAACTCCTTAGTAAAAATAATAGGCGAAATCATTTTACGTAACATTATATTCTTCAATTTATTCATTTTTTTTTCCCGCGATAAATATCATGAGGTGAAAACCCCCCCAAACTCTTATGGGGTGATTTATTATATCTATCGATAATAATAGGGAAATAAGAAAAATAATCAAAACTTCCCGTCAATGTTAAAACACGGCGTGTCATTGTTTTCAAAGTTTGAATTACTCTTTCAACATGAGATGCTTTAATCTCTCGGTTATAGGTGTGAAAAACAGAAAATCCATATTTTTTACTCAATTCTTTACGAATTATTTGAAATTCAGTTCCTTCATCACATTGAATCTTTTCAGGCGAATCTTCCTTTTTTAAAATCTTCTCGAATTTATTTGCAGTATTTCTTGCAGTTTTTTTTTTTAACAGTTCAACCCATACATATCTTGAATAAACATCAATACACACAAGCCAATAACGATATTGATTATTATAACGTGATAAATCTTTATTTTCAGCTAAATCAATTTCCCATTGTTGATTTTTTTCATTTACGTGTATATTTAAGCGTCTATATTTCTTTCTATTAAGTTTATGTTGTCTATATTTTGATAATTCTTCTTCATTTAATGTTTCTCCCTTCAGTAATCTTGCAGCTTTTTCGATAAATTCTGGAGAAAATTTCAGTTTTTTTTTACTCATTTTCTAAAAAAAACCAAATAAAAATAATTTATTTTTTTTATATTACGATTTTTTCAATCGTTTTTTTAATCTCTTCTATCTCACCACTTCGTATCATATTAACAAAATCAACTTTATCTTCGTCTTTTAAGAGTGTGTTCATCTCGTCATTATAACGACAAATACAGTCTTCTAAAGATAAATTAGTCAAACTTTTATAATACATTAATTCCACTAAAGCATTTTGATTTATAGTTTTTGTTGACGATGTTGACGGTTGATTTTGTTGATATTCAATACTTTTTCTTTCTAGTGTTTGTTGGTACTCACTTTCATTTTCATTGTCGTCACCGTCTTTCAACTTTTTCTTTTGGGGTAATCCTTTTTCTTTTTGCTTTCTTTTTCTCGTTCCACCATTTGCATTACCATTTACGGCGTGGTAAAATTTACTAAACCCACTGCAAATAGTATGCAGGTTGTCATTCTTCTTAAAAAAAAAACTACCCCATTCATCGCTCCACTGATCGTTTTTCTCTGGGGCAACTTCTTCTTCACACGCTTCATTGTCTTCGTTGAACGACATGTCGTCGTCAGGTAATTCGAGCACTTGTTTTTGGCGTACAAGTTCACCCCCACCGAATTCGGTTGACCGTAAGACAAGACGCTGATTTTCGTTCTTGTAATCAGCGTATTCGGCGACGACGATGAAACTTTGCCCCCCTTTAAATAAACTTCCCATTTCACCGTTCTTACTTGCACCACTGGTTTGCAGTACATTAACTAGATGCGGGATTAGCTCCATGTCTAGTTCCATTTCAGATTGCATGGTGAATTTTAAACACTGTTTGCTTGTGGGATAAGCCTTTCCCAGCATAGCTTTTCCATTCTTCTTCTTTAACGCTACTATTTTACGTGTGTAATCGGGATAATTTTGTAGAACTGTTTCGTTTGATGTATATTGCTTTAAGTAAAGCTCCATTTTTCGTCTGTGTTCACGATTGAATGATAAAAAAGTCTAACACCATTCCTATTTTATAGAATTTTTTTCCCCAAAAAATTATTTTATTTTATTTATTTTATTTCAATCCAAATACGGTAAGAGATTTATTATACATTTTTATACAATCTTCTATAAAATTATCTGAAAACTGGTTATTCCTGCATAAAAAATCTATACAATCTTTTATAAATATCTGACATACAGGGAATTGCATAAATATATAATAAAAAAAATGTTGTATCATTTTTTTTTACTTCTAAATAAAAAACTAGCACTGATGTTCACTGTACGATTGAAAATGAAAAATGAATGTAATTAGAAACAAAACAATTGCACCGGATATTATATCAATGAATACAATATGACGCCTTGGGGTGTCATGTGGCGCTATATGAAACCATATGGCGTATATTGGATATGTGACACCATGTGGTGCCATATGGCATCATAGCGCATATATTTCCATATATGTTTGGAAAATTTTTTCTTGTTTTTCTTGAATATTCCATATATGGATACACACCATATATGGTTAAAATGCTTTGTCTCGATTGGTTAAGATAAAACCCTGTTTTTTATTATATATAGCCCCAAAACAATTTTTTTAAATAGAACCGTCGAAAACATTTTATGAAGCACACTGAAGAAAGATACAATATAGAAAAAATGGCTTACAATATAGAAAATGTTCTAAAAGTAATCGCTAGTAAAGAATTTGACATCAAACTTCTAACTGACGGTAAGTAAAAAAAGATTTTTTTCTGTTTATACTCTGATTTATACTTATGGGGGTTTTTTCGGGTTTTTTTTTTTATCTCTTAGCTCTTAAAACAAAAGAAATGTTATTGGAAAAAGAGCAGTTGATAGCTGTATCAAATATGGAAGAAGAAGATGAATCAAATTTTTGTTTCCCTCCTGAACCAAGACCCAATCTTCATGACTTTCTTGAAAGAGAGTTAGAACAGCAAGAACTAAATACGCCATTAAACACACCGTACCTGTGTGTTCCTGATTATCCTGAATCAATAATAGAAACATTTACCCAGGAAATTCCGCTGTCATCGATACTACTACCACCATCGTTGCAACCATCAACGAGTCAAAATGAGTCAGAAATTATTATACCCTCCCTACTATCACCACCACCACTGGTTCCACAATTTCCTCACCCACAACACCCTCCAGTTATGGTACCATATAAACAAATACCCTTACGTGTTTTTAAAGAAACCCAACCACCCAATTCAGATTCCAGGTACATTGAATTTAAAATACCAAAAAAGCGTTATGGAAAAAATATTAATTTATTGAAGCAGCAATACGATGCAGAAGCAGCAGAAGCAGCAGCAGCAGCAGCAGAAGAAGAAGAAGAAGAAGAAGAAGAAGAAGAGGAGGGAGAAGGAGAAGGAGGAGAAGGAGAAGAAGAAAAAAAGAGACATAAATATTTTAAGAAAACATTATATTTTAAGAAAAAAGATAGTGTACATGAACGTTTCCCAATATACACGTGTAAAAATGAAGACATGATAGTGACTGCAGAAAAAAAATTTAGAGAGGTAAAAAGAATTTTTATGATAAAAAAAAGGCAATTCAGAAATTATAGTATATAAAAGAAAAATTAAGTGACTTAGACTTAGTTGAGATGAGATATAGAAATGAACTAAAGAAATCAGACAATAAGAAAGTAAAGTTGAATAAAAAAATTTAAAAAACAAAAAATGTGTGATGGATATCATTGTTGAAGAACTCAAAAAACATGGTATCGATAAGGGAGAAAATATTCTGGAAAATGCGATCGAAAAATGTATTTTAATAAATAAACAGCTTCTACATACAACAAAAGATTGTATTGTTAACAGCAATTTAAAGTTAGAGACAATTTACCGTGGTATGGGACGGAATGAAATTGGTCAAATTATTATATTTTATTCTCTCATCGAAATTTATTACCAAGAAAAAAGGGATAAAGAAGAAGATATAATCAAACATTTAACAAGATTAACAGTAGACGATTTCAAACGCTCGACAAAACAACATATCTTTTTTCCATTTTATCAAAAGCAAAAAAAAGACAAAGCGTTAAGTACAATATTTATAGGGTCTTTATCATTGGGTTTTATCGCTGGAGCTATTACGTTTTTATTACAGTAAAAAGAATGAATAAGAAAGAGTTGGAATTCCATTTAAAACTCAAAATATTCTCATATGACATTATACGAATGGAAGAGAATGAAGAAGATTTGGATTTTTGGTATTCTTGTGGTAGATTTGTTCAAGCGTTAAATGACTTTTTTTGTAAAGTAAAAGAAAGAGAAAAAATGGTAATAAGTGAAAATATGTATTTTCCTTCACAAACGTTGTATGAAGAATGGAGGTGAATATTCAAAATCGAGAAGAATTGTTGGAAATCATTACCCCCCAGATCCAGACTTCATTGAAGAATATATTAAATTATTAAACAAACAATATCGTAGTTTTACTCCTTACACTAAATCACTAGCTACACGAATGTATTTTTCTCTTGAATATATTCATCCGTTTTCAAATGGTAATGGACGGGTAGGAAAAGCTTTATTCGCAATATTAAACAACAATTTATTTTGTAAAGTTAAAACACACAAACAGCATGAAGAATTATGTAAAGAACTAGAAAGATTAGAACGTAATGTTTACGTTTTCGAAGATAGAGAATGTAAAATTCATAAATTTAATAAATTGCAAAATATTTTACAATAAAAAAATTATCACCATATAGGGTATGTAATAAAGCAGGGTTGTTTTTTTTCCGATATATATCTGTCTTTGTATTTATCTCTTAAGCACAGTTTTTTCTTTTTTCCAGTTTTCATCCTTCTTCTTCTTTAAATATATCACAGTCTTATCAGGATATTCGCAAAAACAACATTCTGGTATTGTCTCTGAATTACGAAACTTTTCATTCAACTTGTCTGCAAAATGACTTTGGGTATAATAAAGAGTAAAGATACATACGATCATGACAAACCACTGGTTATACTTCAACATCGTCTTTAATCTTTGATAAAAAATTTATTACATAAAGTGAGTGAGCGAGTTTATATATACTCACTTCACTATACTACCATACATTTTTTTTCATTTTAACAACAACATTTTTCATTCATTGGGTAAAATATAGATAAATTATTAATTTCCGGCACTTCAGGTAATACAAAATTTACATAATCTTCTAATTCACTTTCAATATTCTCACAACAATATACACATATTTGACAAGACTCATATTGCGTTTTAAAATCTATAATGGGTGGATCAGAGATACGGAAAGTGGGTAACGATAAAATTAAATTTCTCTCAACATTTTTTTCCTCCTCACTCATTTTTCTATTTAAATTTTCCATTTTATAACATATCGGTTCGATATAGGATGTACATTCGTTCATACAATTTTTATAGCGGCATTTAATTTGCGTTTCATAAATATCATCATCTATTTTCAAATATCTTTCTATGTATTTATTTATTCGTTCAATATTATAGTTAGCGCTGGATTGTCGTGCTAATACTCCGTCAGGATTATGTTGTTTACAAAAAAATATAAAACATGCAATTAGATTATAAACCATTTCAAAATCAACTTCTTTGTTAGAAATAGAGATACAGTTGAAGAAAAAATAAGGTGATACAGAATACAAAAAAAAAATAGCTGTTAAAGCTCTCTCACCATATTGCGTACGAATATGAGAGAATAATTCATATTTTCTTGTCGCACCACCGTACGCAAAAGGCGTATTCATTGAATTTGTATTTTCATTTTTACAACCCGTTAAATGATAATTATCTCTTTGCGTAACTGTATGATAATTAGGTAAAAGCTCAAAATAATATTCCTTAACTACATCAGGGTTTTGAGGGAAAAGCGAACAACATATGGAACTATCGCGGACCAATATCAAATCTCTTAAACAAGAAGATAGTCTCACTGCCCAACGACCGGTTCTTTCAGACATATTAGGTATTAAATATCGTTTTAGATTGTTGTCTATAGTGACATAAGGTAAGAGTTCTTTGTCTTCTTTTTTTTCATCACCAGGTGTTCCTCTATACAACCATAAAGGATAGAGGTGTCGAGTACATCCGAGTTGCAGGATGTCTTCTCTTTCAATCAATCTTATAAAACCACCTTGATATACATCCAATAGACCAAATAACCAATATAATATACCAATTTCACGATTACGAAATTCACGAAATTCAGGAACAATAATAAGAATCGTTTTCAAAATACATTCTTCGTCGTTGTCATGTTTTATTCTTTTAGTATTTTCACCTCCCAATTCTGATTTGGCACGTTTACTCATGTCTCTTCCTCATCCTCTTCTTCAATTATTTCTTTAAAAAAAAAGTAATTGTCTTCACATAACTTTCTTTTATGAATAGGACAGTTTAACATTTTAATTGCGTTATTGATATCACACTCTCTGACAAATTCAATTTTACAATGTTCGTTTATGTCTTCCTGAAACCGTTCCAATACTGTTTCATTGTTTATCTTCAACTCCTTAATCACTCGTGGATAAAACAATTCCATTTTTTCTTTAAACGAAATATCACATCCATTGCAATATTTATAGTAGGCATCATTTACCATATCAACAATAACTTCAATGTAACATAGGGTTAAAACATTACCTATTTCTTCTGTTTGTTTTTCTACCTCAGTCTCTTTTCTTTTCTTATTAAGATCACATGAGATTGAACTGACAAAGCTACGTTTTGCAGCCATCTTTTACTGAACAATGAATTTTTTTTACAAACTGTATTTATAGTTTTATTTATAATATTTTATAAAATATCAAATATAGAAATCTCAACCCAAATATGGATGTTGAAACACAGAGGGAAAATAAAAATAAAAAACCGTTTTTATTTCTGTAAAAACCTGCAGTTCAAAAACAACATCTGCGAACATATCATATATTTGAATAATTTATTTACATTCGTTTTACCAATATGGTATGGAAATAGATTTATATGTTTTTACAAAAAAACAGCTGTTTACTATGGTAGCGAACATACCGAATATGGTAGTGAATAGAAATATTCGTTTTTACCAAATAACTTCCCGTTTACAATGGACGTAAAACATACCAAATATGGTTGTGAATAGAAACATCCGTTTCCTAGGATATAGGAACATACCAAATATGGTAGTGAATAGAAATATTCGTTTTTACCAAATAACTTCCCGTTTACAATGGGAGCAAACATACCAAATATGGTTGTGAATAAAAACATCCGTTTCCTAGGATATATAGGAACATACCCAATATGGTAGTGAATAGAAATATCCGTTTTTACAGACATTTATAAAAAAAGATCTGAAATCCATCAAATTTCATTCAAAACTCAAAACTCGAAGAACAAACAAGAAAAAATACTAAAGATGTCTACTTCTACTTCTACACCGTTGGTTGAGAAATATTATAATGAAACATGGTTGAATAATGAAATGTTAATAGAAGACTGGATATACGAAGATAATTTTTGGGTGAGAACAACCAGTACCAATGGGAAAACTATATTCGTGTTCACGAACAGAAAGGCAAAGAATTTTAAAGAAATTCACCATCTCTGCCGCAACATTTCGGTAAATTGGGGATACCCCGTACAAAAAGAAGAAGAATAAAAAAAATCAGGAATAAAAACAATTTTTAATGAACTATATATCAAGAACTATATATATATCAAGAACTATATATAAAGAACTATATATCAAGAACTATATATATCAGGAACTATTAACAATAACTATCGATTTTTTCTAAAATGTCTTATTACGTTGCTTAAAAATGTCTTATTGTTTTTTTATTTTACTTAAGTGTATTTCCGTTATCACAACGAATATCGTATTAAATATCTTTCACAGCAACGCGTACACACGCTTCTATCTCTTTTCTCTCTTCCTCTTCTTCTCTTATTTTCCCCTCTTGATTTTTTCTCTCCATAGTCATGGTATGAGATATTACGTTTACCAAAGCATCCTTTAAATCATTCGTCATCTCTACTTCATTTTTCTTATATTCTTTTAACTTTTCATTCACAATTTGTTGTAAATCTAACACGAAGTCTTCAATATCGTTGATTAGATGATCTTGAACGAAACAATATTCCTCTACGGTGCCACAGCACGTATGATCCATCAACTTATCATCCGACATCGTGTATACAAAAAAAATAGAATGTGGTTTATGCTTCTTACATATAATCAATCAATGGAACGAAAAATAACCCAAAAACACAGATAAAAAAGATGAATTCAAATATTCTGAAAAAAAAATATTCAAAAATGAGGCTAAAAAAAATGAGAAAACATAAATGAACGTAAACGAAAGTAAAAAAAGCATAAATATTCATAAACGAAAGTAAAAAAAAAGCATAAATATTCATAAACGAAAGTAAAAAAAAGCATAAAATAGCATAAAAAAACATAAATAAGCATAAAACAGAAAGATTCTAATAAACCATATATAGAGCGAAAAAATATATACCTAATATGAATTTGGGGTGTAATCAAAAAATTATAAAAGGCGATAGTATTGAAATAAATAAAAACATACGATGTTTTTTTCCAAGAAAAAAGATGGATATATACAATTACGATGATGAAACTAAGCTTAAATGCGAACACTGTTTATTTGAAGTAAGTGTACTACCCGCTGGTTCTCTCTACAGATGGAAAGACACATATCAAAGACATCTGTACAGTTGGATTAATATTCCGAAAACAAAAAAAGAAATCTTCACGTTCCCCTGCTTTAAATACCATTATCAATTTTCAGATTTAGCGGGGTCAACTATAACCTATGGAATGAGTCTCAACTATGCCTTAACGCAGGACACAGAAGGTGTGAATAATCTATTTACAGTAGAAAAATATTCTGGAAAACTTAAAAAGGAACTTGGTGAACCACAACCAATAAAAACAATAGATGCTTTAAAACATATTGCCTTCGATATAGATCAAGAATCACAAATACATTATCATATCAGTAAAAATGAAGAAAACTGTTTTTTAATTGAACTAGCCATTTTATTAAAAAACGAAAAGAAATCGAAAATACTTTTAAATCTTATATTTAATTTAAATTGTATACATGTTAGAATTAAGCATCAACAAATCATTAACAAGATGATAAAAGCTAGATCTAGAAAAAGAAAATTAGTTTATTAAAGTCATGTATATATATTTACTCCTTATTTGTCTCTACTGCTTCTCTCTTTCGTTTCATTGATTGTTCAACAAACTTCGCAAGATCCTCTGAATGTTCAATATATCGTACAAGTTTTACTTTTGCAAGCTTCCCACCCACAACAGTTTTTATCTGTCGTTTCATCCAGAACTTTATTATCGATTTAAGCTCTAATTCGATATCATCATTAAGATTAATTTCCACCAACTTTTCCTTCAAGATTTTCTGTATATGGCTTGCTATTTCTTCAACATCACCGTCTAATTGTTCTTGAACAAATTTATGTGTCGCTTTAACATCAATTACTTGAACATCCGTAACTTTTGTCGAAATTAATGAATCGATTCTCGATATATTCTCCTCTAACATCTCATTCGTTTGTTTTTTTTCTCTCCCTGTACTTTATTATACCTTTCAATTCTAATATGATGTCTACGTAAAGATTAATCTCTAATAATAATATTAATATCAGATCTTTTCCCCTCTGATTCATTTGGTTTTTGTAATTATTCTTCTTCGTTCATGGGTTTATATATATATATATATATATATATATATATATATATATATCTTTTACCAAATATGGTTGTAGGAAAACAAAAAAATCGGTTTTTTTAGCGAAAATATATTTGTCTACTCATCATCCCAAAATCCAGTACAACGTCCTATATCCACACTAAAATCATAACTCTTCTGAGATAACGTCCAATAATATTTATACGTAGGAATTGGTGCAATTCCTTCCGTGTTCACCATTTCAAAAAAAACTTTATCTTCATACTTCTTGAAATAATCCTTTTTTACATCAAGTACCTTGAGATGGGTACCAAAACAGCTCCCCAGCATTTCATATATTCCATCAAAACAAATAAATGTTGCGTTAATGTTATTCACATCCATTTCCTTTACCAACATGTTTAATGCGTTTGTATGATGGTGATATCTTACATTCACCGTAAAATTACATCTTTAATATAAGTCTGGGAAAACAGACTTTTTTTTTCCATCTTTTTTTTCTTCATTCTTTTTTTCTTTTAATTCTGGTTGAATATCAAGCAAAACTTCTAGATCATGTATATATGCATCTAATTCTTCTCGCGACATATTTGCAATCATCCAATTGAGTATTTTTTCACCCCGACACATTACAACCAAAGTATTTTTTCCCACTGTAATATTTCCCTTCAACGCGAAATGGATACAACAACTTGGATATAGTAAAAGTTGGGCACCATCGATTTCTTCTTCATTTAATACTTTATTTTGTGGTGTTCCAAACCCACATCTGTCAGCAATAGATGAACATCCTGTAATCCCACATCTTTCAGGAAAGGGTTTTTGACTAATAAAATTTAAAAAACCTTGAAACTTAAAGGATAAAGCATCAATCACCTTTTTACTCATTTTGTTTACTTTTTTTAAAAACTTCTTTACATACAGTAGATGAAATAAAATAAAATAGATTTTTTCCCCTCTTTAAATAGTAGTTTAATAGCATAAGTAAAAAAATAGCCCATCCTACACCCATATATGGGTATAAAATAAAAAAATAATAAAGAATTATTTTTTTTCATACAAAAAATCCAAAATCATACCATATATGGATATATCCGGGGATAATATTGTAAACGGAAGTGATCAGCGTGAGTAAAACGGAAAAAAGTATTTTTACAGCGGGAAAAAAACAAAACATACCATATATGGTCATCGTGGGTAGCCCCACCGGAAGGGGCGTCAATCAATATACACGGCCATATACGTCACGACACACCCGCAATCACTTCATTCGACAAGATGGTAGTGTGTCGTGCAGAGCTCCGTCTCTTCGATCGGTGAGAAAAAACTTTTTTTCTATGTTTTTTTCTTAAATCTCTATATACATAGTTTTTTTCTACAAAAATTTTTTATAAAATTAAAATAAATTTTGTTTCTCTAAAATTCTTAAAATATGCATGGTATGTGACACACTTACACATAAGAAAATAGTGAATAAGTTCCGTAAACGCGTCTACGTGTATCGATCCCACACACGTAAGTTCTCTCTCAAATACATTTCACTTTTTTCTATTTTTCAATTCATTTATTTTCTAGTTTTTTCGAAAATACCAATCCACCCTCCTAACCTACTAAAAATTCCATATATAATAAGGAGCCAACACCTACTCTCGATCTCCCCCCGTACAAACAATATAATCAAATCTTTTTCCGATTTTTTCATTGGCTAACCAATTATCATACGAGTCTGGCATTGGCTTAGAGCTAGTGCCAGGCTCCAACACATTAAAAAAAGTAGTATTATATATACCACTACTAAATGACACAGTTCAATTATATTCTGTATTAAGTTGTCAAACTATCTACAACATACAAATATCACATTCAATTTTACAGATACTCACAAACAATTTTTTCATCAAAATGACAGGGAGAAGGGAGTAAAATAGCTGTTAAGAAACAATGTTGAGAACTTAACACGTTATACATGACTTGGACACTGAGCATGGAGTATATTAAAACAAACTGGCTCGTTCTTGTTATAATGCATGCTACAGTCAGTTACTTCTATGGAAGGCACCAAACATAAATATTACAAACTTTAGAGTATTAACATGCTCCTATGTTGCCAAATAAATATGCTGCTTGTCGAAATCTACTCACAACTCTACAAGCCCATCTATCATCTGTGCCATAATTTGACACATCCTTCGACTGTTGAAAATGATCTACTCGACTGTGAACATCCCACAATTACACATTTGCATCCTACAAATCCGTTTATTAACCACCGGCCATTTGCAATGTTGGGTTTCCCGTTTCCTTAGTAAATAACCCTTCGGGAGCTTCCTTCCCTTCGAAATTTCGTCAAGATATCAACTTATTTACTTACGATTCAGTTTCCCTTCACGTTCTTAGGTATTCCATAGTTCCATGATGTGTCCCGTTGCTTGAAATACCAAAATGGATTTGTGTTGTTCGTCTATTTCGTGATTATATGCGAAAACAACAAATTCACAACAATAAAATATAGCAACTCACTCCTCATGGTGGGGTCATCCAATATGGCATCGCTTACAAATTAGGGTGTAACTTCCGGGTTCAATTTCTGGAGGCGCTCAGATAATAGATGCTCTATCCAGGCTCTTATATAAATCAGTGCTAGGTACCCGAGAAATGGACATGTCCGATGAGCCAAAGCGTTGCGAATACAAGACAAATGTTTCTTGTCACTGAAATTAGGTTATGCTGCAAGAGATTTGCATAGAGAACCTATCATAGCTTTAAAACTTCTTTATCTCTCGCTAAAAGAATGGCACACACTTGTATCAGAAAAGCATCCCTTGCAAGGGAATACACACTACAAAGCTGGAACTGATCAACCTATCGACTTTGCTTTTCTGTTGGAAGGTGCAATCCCGTCTAATCTATTTTGCTTTACAAGTGACGAAGTGAAGAGGTGTGAAATAAACAACAATTTAGCGAAGATTGCTGGCTCTGGTGGTACAACTGTACAAGATAACAAAAGGCAGAGGCCGGAAGGATTTGAAGGAGAAACAAAATCGTCAGTAGAATTTATGGATAAGCTGAAAAGTTTCGAAAACGAAATGCTTCAATGGAAAATGAAATACGAGAACCTTGAAGAGGAAAAGGAAAACTTATTTAATCAAATGACACAGTCTATCCGTGAGTACAGAATTATTCACCGTTTGCAAAATTCAAACAAAGAACTGGAAGATTATGTTGCTAGCCTTGAGAAATTATCTTGCATTCAGGCAACATACCAAGGAAAATCAGTTTCTTCAAGCAAAAACAAGGGAAGGACTTTGAAATCAAATCATATTTGTCGTGAGCTGAAATTGCTCTTTGGTTCAGCAAATCTTTTGGCTTGGATGTTGAGAGAATTTTAGTTAAAGAGAGTGACACAGGTGTAAAAGAGAGTGAAACAGGTGAATTCCTCCTCATGTACAAGGTTGCCTTCAGATTTTGGGGCACCACTGGAACCAGCAATGAATATAAAGTATAACAGCCTTTCTCAAGAGGAAATGAAACAAATAGAAGAAATTCTTTACCTCCTTGACAAATTTTGTGTCGGAGATACATTTTTTCACAAACTGACTATGGTCACTAATGGACTACCCAAGTCATATCTTGTACAGCAGTGTGCGAAAGTCAATTCATTTTTTTTTAAAGTCTATTCATTTTTAAGTCCATTCATTCTACAACATGTTGCCGAGTACATGAAGGAAAATCCTAATACTGAAAAAATCCAGATAAAAATAAATGGTGATGGGGCTCAGATGACCCGTAGTTCGAGTTTTGTTTTGTTTTGTTTTGCTTTTCTACAAACAGGGAAGGAGGTTATGACAGCAAATGGACCATTGCAATCCTTAATGGAAAAGAAGAATATAACAGTCTGAAGGAATCATTTAAAAGTACTTTTAAAGAAATAAACAATATGATTGTTGAAGGTAAAATCACCATTGGTGATAAAGAACTGCAAACTTTATAAACTTGGTGGAGACTACAAGTACATCCTTATCATGCTCAGTCTGAATGGAGCAACGTCTAACTACGCTTGTGCTTGGTTAAGACCCACAAGGATAATAGGTGGAAGATGGATCAACATTACAGTTACTTTAATTCCTTTCCTCTTGTAAGGACCTAGTGAAAACTATGGTTGCTGCAATGAACCACTAAATATCGACCTAGTGTGACGTGTGTCACCTGAGGTCCGGGTTAAATTATTCCTTACGCGAGTTTCTCCTTCCTATAGCCGGCCTAGAATTCATTCAACACCAACACAGACGGATCTTTATAAAACCTTTAATATTCGCAATACTTCTTAACAAATCTTATATTTATACTTATAGTCTAACTTCTTAGCTACAACTTCTTAACTATAGATACTTATCAAACGTTCTGAGTTCTGTTTGTTTGTTTGTTTGTTTGTTTGTTTGTTTGTTTGCTAGTCCGTCATCTTCTTCAGGGCTTCTTCGCTCCGGAGTCTTTCCACAATGGTGTTGTCTTATCGACCAGTGAATGTCTCTCGTCGGCTATCCCACTGTTTTCCCAGCGAGATTTTCGTCACGACTTACGACAAGTGATTATCCGTCGAGTTTCTTTCTCTCGCAATTACGTATCAATCAATTGAGGTCGTTCAGCGATATGAATCTGGATTTCTCTCAAAGGTTCGTTCGAATCTCGCCCGGCTACGTGGACTCTGGCGTGGTCTCTCGCCCAACAAATTCGCAGGTTTCTTTTCACAAGTTCGGTCAACCTTAAATTAATCGCTCACAACTCCTTCCCAAAAGATTACATTAACTCTGGGGGCCTATGGATTAGACTCTTCCCCCCGAACATCTTTAAGGGATTTTTCTAGCGGCTGAATTGGTTGACTTTTCAAAAACCCTTCACTTCACCTCACAACGACGACCTTTCCTCTCCTCTCACGAACACGCCTTTTTATAATGCAGTTGTAATTTGCATTTATTCCATCTAGCCAACGTTTAGAACTCTCCAAGATACATAATTGTCCATGAACTTCACCTTTTGCTAAGAATTACTGATGTTTTAATGGCTAACTTAATTACTGAAGTCATTGATTGGGACATAGAGGAAAACCTTGAAAGGAACAACAAGGACAGACACCTCAATCTTTTGGTGGACAGCATAAGGTCTTGTGGAGTTTCTTTTGTTGTGTGGAAGAAAACGAATGATGATGGTAAAGAAACTGCAATTAATGAGTGGACAAGCCTTATGGGAAATGATAAAAAGACTATTGCATCATCTTCCTCCGAAAATGGAGTTTTTTAGGCCTGAAACTGCTGATAAGGTAATCAAAATATGGGAAGATTTTACAGTATTGTACAAACATTTGAGTACCTGGCAGCCTAATACCAGTGACACAGAACTGTGGACTAAAGCTAAACAATGGATAAATACTTTCCTCTCTTTGACTGGTTTTAGGGAAGGCTATGAGCGGCGACGCATTACACCCTACATGCACATCATGGCAGCCCATTTCCCATGGTTCTTTGAACTCTACAAAGGTGTGAAGCAATTTACGGGTCAAGGGGTTGAAAGGAGCAATGATGTCGCTAAGTCAATCGTATTAAGAAAATCAAACAAGTGGGACGCAGTTGGGGATGTACTCAGGCAAGAATCCAGGCAATGGCTGTTAAGAAACCGTGAATGTGAAACCAGGTCTTATCACAAGCACAAAACAGAGTATTGGGAATGCAACATAAGGAAGAAAATAAGAAAAGTATACAGCAAGAGAATGAGGCAACTGCTCAAAAACCATCGAATGCACAAGCTGACGAAAATGTTAAT
Source organism: Paragorgia papillata (assembly GCA_035771165.1). Lineage (NCBI taxonomy): Eukaryota > Metazoa > Cnidaria > Anthozoa > Scleralcyonacea > Coralliidae > Paragorgia > Paragorgia papillata. Next base: position 1,098,617 of record JAWNZC010000050.1, read on the forward strand.
ATGGTAAATAATACACTTGCTACATTTTCAAATCCTATCATTGAATTAATGAAGATGACAGTGCCACAACTAAAGCAAGAACTAAAGCGTAAGAATATCAAAGGATCTCAAAGAAATCCAAACATGAACTGGCACAACTACTAATAGACACTACTAAACAATGATTATTTTTAGTGTATACATGCATGTTTTTTGTACATGTATCTGTCTAGCATTGATTATTATTCAAAGCTGAAGAGAAGGGTGGAACTCAATTCACATGACATGAGGGAAATTAATTAATGACTAAATGCCCCTAAAAGGCAAGGGAGGATTTTTACAAATCCTAGGATTTTTACAAATCCTCCCAAGGCTTGAGGGACATTTGATCACTGATTTCATGACATGTCATGGTGTTAGTTTGTAATGTCATGTTTACCAACAATAATTTGTATTGTCTAAAATTCATTGCAAACTGTCAACCAATGCATGGGCAAATTAGACATTTTCTCTGTTTCGAGAACAGCAGGGAATTTTGTCTGCGCTGTTAAAAAATATCGCGGGCCCATCGTGTTTTGTAATCGTCTGTGGCGAAATTTTGAAAATGTGGAGACGGTATTGACGACCATATGTTCAAGATTTACTAACAATCTGTCGGTCAACCAGAGTTTTAAACTATGTTGTCCAGTTAGTGGAGACACTGACGTTCTTCTGATAGGTGAAAGAAGACATTTTAGCTAGAAAGGTGTATAAATATCGAAGATGAAGTGATGGTACGAAGAAGCCGCATTGGAGTCAAGTTGATAGTGAACGTTTGATCGACTATAACTCAAAATTTGCCTTCTTCTCCAAAATTTAAATGCTGGTATAATTTTATTCCATTACTGCTTTTGTTATCCGAGAGGTGTTTCGTAACGGGAAAATTGGGTAAATTGGGTAAATTATGTATTCATTCCTTTCATCCGACGACTTGTTTAATAGTTAGGGCTGTCTTTAAAACGTACTCAGATTCTGTTTTATGCCGAGCAAGAACTCTTAACTGCCACAATATTGTGCTAAATTTATGTATAATTCCATTCGTACATAGAAATATATAATCAGTTTTTTTGTCTCACTCAGATCTTACAATAAAGTTTGACATGCCTACGCTACTAATTTCATTGTGGCGACGACATGCAAATATTGTCAATTTCTGCAAAATCTGCCCTTTTTCTCCAAAACGATTTTTACCGATTGTCAGTCTTTAGTTGATTTTAACGACACTTTTTTGTTTTAAAAATTGTAGAAATGGGGCTTTGAGCTCAATTAAACTGCGTGCATTTGAAGCCACGGCATGTTGACCACAACGTACTCAACCCGTTGTCACCCAATTTAATATCGTACGATTCACTAAAATATCTTTCTATTTCTTCACGTTGTGGGAGGCTGCTTCTGACTGTTTCCAGTGTCCTTTCACAAACCGTTACAAACTATACACCTTTTTCTGGGGGAAATAAGGGTTGTGGGTGAAAACATTTACCGCCATCTATGTTTCGCAATTATCTATCGCAATCTCCAAGAGTGCATGCGCAGACAAAATTCCCTGCTGTTTGTTTCGAGAGGAAATTAGAACGTTTCCTTTTGTCATTGAGGTAAACATGGTATTACTATAAGTACAGTAATGCCATGACTTGGGGAAATTAGTAATTAAATGTCCCTGAAAGCCGAGGGAGGATTTGTTTTATCCTCCATGAACAAATGCTCCTGAAGCTTGAGGGGATATTTAATCACTAATTTCCCAACATTTCATGGTACAGTATTAGTTTGTAATATCAGGATTGACAAGGTAATAAAATTAGCATGGATGCTCTTGAGTCTTGACATTTGCTCATGCATATTAAAATAATCATGCGATTGGTGTAGCAACGTTTATACACTGCATTATTTTTATTTAGGAACTTCGAAAGACCTGTTATTCCAGAATCAAGACTGCAGGAATGAAGACTCAAGCTAAAGAGTATAGTTCTATCATAGTTAGAGATTAAGATAATCACCTGAACAAAAGAAAGCAAGGCAATTGTGCTATTATGTCAAATATCACAGATATGTTTTCAAATAATTTTATTTACTACTGTATAAAGATACTTTACTAGTTTTAATGTATAAATATAAACACAATATGTTATATAGTGATACAGATTACCTTTTATATTTATTATTGTTATTGAATATTTTAGAGAAGGTAGAAAATCTGCAAGTCATAAAAGGATTAAATTAAAGATAAATTTAAACATTAAGAATAGAAAAAGACTCGCGTGCAAAATCAATAACAAGTTTTTCTGTTGGCATACTTGGGGCACTTAAAAGAGCACCATCTTTCACAATTGAAAATTTCGGAGACCAGGATAATCTTTGGTGCATCTTTATGGGAAACTTTATGGCAACGCCATCACCATTTCTGTCTAAACATCAATCCCATATTTTATGAAACTTGCAATGGTCAAAGTCAGACCTATCAAACATTGTTGACTTTCCATTCTCACTTGGCCTGCCTTTACCCAAAAAAAGAAAACGGTAACAGTCATGGTGAAAAGTAATGACTGCAGGAGCCCTTGATTTACTTTTCAGCTTGATTGAGATTTCCACAAGCAGCGCATCTATGTTTTCCTGCAGTCTTGATTCTGGAATAACAAGTCTTTCGAAGTTCCTAAATAAAAATAATGCCAGGCATAAATGTTGCTGCACCAATCTCATCAAAACCTGCGATTAAAATGTTACCTTGTTAGCCAACTTGCATAGTACCTGTAGTTTTATATCACATACCGTATTAGGTCAGGTGTTAGTCTGTTTTCCTCCTCCCAGCTGTAGTAGCTGTAGTCTGTCCATCTAAGGAGATATTGATTCTAACAATGTAAAAAATCAGATTACTAAATTAAATTTACATAAACGCTAAATATACAGATTAACAGAATATATTGAATATTTATTAATGTTACAGCAAGTGAAACTGTCACTCTGACTCGAACCAGTATAATTTTTTAAGTATAAACCTTGCTGTCATCTCATAGCTCAGTGGTTGGAACCTTCTGCTTGGTAGCGGGACGGGTTCGATCTCCACTTGCGAGTCACGATTTTTCCTGAGTTATATACATATAGCTTGTACAGCAAAAACTTAATGATACAGAATCTATATTCTTCTTATACATACCCTTCCGGCTACAGTACGCCGTGAGATAACTCTTTGCACTTGATAATAACCACCTTGGTTCCCCACTTTACGTATTTTCTTTCTCGGCTCTAAAAATTCACTGGTAAGTCTTAGTCCGTAGCACGAAACCTGTACATGCTCATCGCACTCCTCACTCATTCGAATTAAGAAAACAATACTGATATGTCATCTTTAGCAACTTTAGCAAAGAGTTCCTGGGAAGCGTGAAATATGCTATTGCAACTACGCTTAATAATTTGTCTGAACTCTGAACTCAGACTTAACTAGGGCGCAAAATGATCAATATAAACGATATTGAGACTGGACAAAAACACATATATTCGACAATAGACAGACTGTTTGTAGATATGAAATAAAACAAGACGACCTTAACTTACCTTACAGCAATGCATGACCTTTCTTTCTTTGGTTTGGCATGCTTTTCTTAAAGAACAAGGCAGTGGTTTTCTTAAAGAACGAGGCCCGTACATGGTGCATCCATACTAGATGGTAGAATATCTCTTGTTATTTTAATAACTTCTCTTTTCACCTCTGTTTTTATTAAAGTAAAAGCGAGCGGGGGTTTTAAAAGAACGAGGCATACACATGCATACAACTTGATATAACTCATCGACCATCTTTTCACCCGGTGGTTTGGGATATATTATAACCATATGCAAATTATCTAATTGAATCGATATTCATAACCACCGGCTACTAGTTAAAAGCAATGTTAAATTGACCGGCAACCTTATGAATAATCCCGGCTACCGAATTATGGTAGCCGGTGGTTCGGAATATATTATAACCATATGCAAATTATGTTACTAGTTAAAAACCTTGTTAAATTGACAGGCTACCGACCGGCTACCTTATGAATATTCCCGGCTACTAAAGAGAACAAAGATAACCAATTTAAAGCGGTCTACTGGCTCATTCGGAACTACTTGTTCCTATGAGACGAAACAAACAGAACGAAATAACCCTTTAAATAAGGAACAAATAGGTCCTATTTAAAGCAGTCTAGCTCATTTGGAACAATTTCTTCTTAATTTAGGCCTGTTCCTATTTTTGAAGATCGGAACAAAACCTTCCCAAATTCAAATGAGAACGAAATGTTCCGCTTGAATATGTTCCTTTTCAAAAGGAACAAACGCAGATTAGTATTCTATTCAGCAACACTCATAACTCGCTCTCAGTTGTATAAGATCGGGACATGTATGTTTATCCAGCGTTTGCGATGACGGTGGAGGAAATCGACACGAATTTTTGCAAGAGGGTGGGAGGGTATGGGCCGTTCCACCGTTCACCTTCACGCTGGTAAGCAACTGAGAAGAGCCAGAGTATGTGCTCCAATTTATTCCAACCTCAAAGGAATATACCGGAAACTCTTTCTTACCTATTCCTGTTATCCCCTCCAATTATCTCATTGTTTTGGCCTTCGCGCTATGTTTCTTAGTGTTGTGAATAGTATTCTATTCAGCAACACTCATAACTCGCTCTCAGTTATATAAGATCGAGACAGAAGGTTGATCTGCGCGTTACCTCCGCCTTGCTACATTAGACCTTATACCTAACAGGCAACAAAACCCCCCAAAGAGACCATATGTGGTCTCTTACACCCCTAACTTAACCAATTCCAAACCTCATTATACAGTACCGCTCAGAATTAACCTAACGAAAACTGCTGGCGAACCTAGGTTGACCCTCGGTTCAACCGCTGATCGACCGAGTGTTATCCTAGGTTCGACCGCTGGTGAACCTAGGACGACCCTCGGGCGATCCTCGCGCGAACCTGGGTTTAACCTTTAACCGCACCGCCATCGTAATTACACGATTAGATCCCGGAAGATGTCACTTATTTCCGTTTAGCGTCCTTTTCCTGTTCCTTTCACGTTGGTTTTCGACTGTTTCATGATCAAACTTTGATATCTAGCAACAAATATGGGAAAGCTATCTCTATACGCGAGAGAACGAATAATTTCACTTTCTTCTTCTGGAGTACAGGTTACTAAAATTACAGATCTGCTTCAAGAGGAAGGAATTAAAACTTCAAGATCTGCTGTTAGCTTGTTTCTTTCCCGATATCGTCGAACAGGTAGTGTTAACGATGCACCGCGTAGTGGGAGAAAACAGATCCTGACTGCGGAGCAGGTCCAATTCATCGACGACAAGATGACTGGAAATGATGAACTAACTGCTGATGAACTAAAAAATAAATTGGGAGAGGAATGCGGCGTTCATGTTTCGCTCGCAACTATTCGCAGAGTCAGACGCGATCAGCTCGGATGGAAACATGAGAACGCTTGATACTGTCAATTCGTCCGAGAGCCGAACAAGATAAAGAGACTGTCATTTTGCCTTAGTGCACTGGCAAGGAAAGATTCGTTTGAGGACGTCATCTTCACGGACGAGACAAGCGTTCAAATAGAACAATATGAACAAGATTATATTCAAATAGAACAAGATTATATTTTCATAAGGACGGCACTCAGCCAAAACGAAAAGGACGCCCAAAGCACCCTCTGAAGGTATGTTCAATAATCTTTTTATTTTGAGATTCTAAATGTCTGACATAAACACGAATCATTGAGCATCTGCTGCAGTATAGTATTATAGTATATTATATAATTATTTCGCTTTTATAGGTGCATGTCTGGGCAGGTATTTCTGTTTGAGGTGCAACCCAAGTTTGCATATTTACTGGCATAATGGAGAGCAATGGCTATCAGAAAATTTTAGAGAGAAATCTGTTGCCTTTCATTAATCGGGTTTATCCAGATGGTCATCGAATGTGGCAGGATAATGATCCGAAACACACCAGCAACTCGACCAAACAATGGATGAAAGCGAATGGTATTAATCACTGGCCAACACCACCTGAATCACCGGTTTGTAAGATTTTTGTTTTTACGTAAAAGACTGTTTTATATTTCTGCCACTAATAAAAACTAAAAAAAATAAACTAACTATATTTATACTGGATAACTCTATCAGATATATATAAACTGTTATCCTCAGAGGTCCAGTAAGGGCCTACCCTCATGGGTCCAGTGTTACTACAGGAAGAAACCGGAGTACCCAGAGGAAACCTGTGGTGTTTGGTAGGGTCAAACTGGAAGCACTCTTCTCACATGTGGCCAAGGTGAAATATTTTTAATCAGGTAACTGCACTGTGCAGTAATCTAACCCAGCTAGCAGAGGTGAAAGGCACGTCCACTAACCACTGTGCCACCAACACCCCACATTATAATAAAATATAATAAACAACAATACATAAAGCCGATAAAGGAAAATAGTAGGGGTGCACCAGATAGTGATTTTTGTACTATATGCCCATACTGGCTCAGTCATTTTTTTTATTAATTAAACAATAAAAAGTAGGGGGTGGTCACTATACTATTATTGCAACTATTTGAAATTTAACTTTTTAAAAAATAAATGGACTTAATACTTTCACACCATTAGATAACCCAAATGTACCATTTCAGTATCTTTTCTGTGAAAATTGTGTGGGTTTGGAGTCATTTCATGGGAAAATGGCAATTTATTTATTTATTTATTTATTTGTATTTAGCTTTGTAAGGTTTTTCCACAATTTTCCCACACCATGCATGGAATAGTAGTCAAAGTGTGGCAAAATCATTGCATTATACAACATTTCCAGGGTGCTTTTATTGACAAGATCGTTCAATTTAGAAAACTTACTGGCTACCTGCTCAATCTGGGGTTTTTTCTTTGTGCATTTGTTACACTTTTGAATAAGAAAAGCTAGAATTTTACTACTTTGTATCTGGTCAAATAATAGAAATTATCCAGCTGGATATCAGATAGTCAAATTATTCAGCCGGATATCATATAGTCAAATTATTCACTATCTGGTCGATGCAATACCCTTGCAAGGAACTGGATCGAAATATATACTGAAATATGAGAATGTCAGTGAACTGAAATCCCAGTTGTTAGCCTAAATCTATCTAAAGTACTGTTTGATTGAATTCTTAAATTTCTTGCAAGTATATGAATATTTTTTCCTTCTGTTTTATACATGTAGACTTGAACTGCATTGAAAACCTTTGGGCAAATTTAAAGCATAATTTAAGGAAGTATGTCAAACCGAAAAATAACCAGGAACTGGTAAATGGAATACTGGGTTACTGGAGCAATCTCACCATTGAAACATGTAAGCAATATGTCCAGCAATACATAAAGTGGTTCCTGCAGTTCTAGCAAGTATTATCCAAGTTGGGATATGGGTACTGTAGTGTAAATATTATATATTGTGACAATGTTAAATACTGTGGCTCTATTTTTGTAAATAGTATTTGGTCTAATGAATAAAATAAAAACATTCTCATACAAGCTACAGTCAGTATCATTGTGTTTGGTTTTCAAAAAGGTACTTGTTGTATTGAATTCTAAAGGTAGAGTAATTGGTCAATATACTGTATTCCATAATTTGTTCTAAAGGCCTATGGAATTACCCATGGCCATTGTGGGAACAGAAATAAGAAATAGATATGCATTGATTAGAACAAATATTGTTATTTTCAAGAAAAGGGTTCTATTTCTTGTATCAAAAATAAATTTCTTCATTATTTTATGTATTTAACTTGCCATAAGGGAACAAATCAGCACACAATTTGAAACAGATCTATTTAATTCAAATTTTATTCTTAAAATATTAATTTGGCTGTATTATAAAAGCCATTTTATACAAATTCTCATATAGTTATCTTGGGGTACCTGTGGCATTTCTAAAAATATGCATCTCTGCATGCGCAGAAATAGCAGATAAGACCCTGGGTACGACCTTGCAGAAATAGTTGCATTGTGTCGTGCTCTATAATAATTTTGATGTGGAAATAGTTGCACGTGCAACGCTTCTTCTATAGTAGGAGAAAAACTATTGGAATTTAAAATCAATGCTATTTTATTCCAAGGTAAAACCAACTAGAAAAGCAACTAGAATGTCTGGTGAGGTTTTACTTTCATTTAAACCTGAAGATATTTTATATACTTGTGTTTGCATAACTGGGGAAGTTTTCAAATGAAGACAGTAATTTATGCAATACTGTACTGTACAGTAACATATGTGCCACAGCATGAATGGCCCAACTTATGGGATTAACAAGGCAAGTTGTTTCGTAAGACCCATACAGTTTGGACACAAACCAAAATAAGTATGTTACCAACCGTTTTGGTGATACTTTTAATAATAATAAAGAAAATTACAAAGTTTATTTACAGATTAGTAGCGCATAATCCAAGTTTATAGTTCTTTTTATTACGAGTAGTCATCGTCCTAAGAGTGTCTGAAACTATATATTAATTAGCACGCAACAGTCAATAACAAAATATAAAATTTACAAAGTTGGGAAAATATATGAAAATTAATTATTAAAAGATAAATTATTGAAGTGGCTAATGGCACAATCAATAGCCTTCCTACATGCAGCCCATGATTTTTTCTTGTCATCAACACAATATTTCTTAAATGTGGCATCCTTAACTAGATCCATGCGTTGGTCCTTCTCCAATGATTTCTTCCCCTTTGCTCCAGCGCAGTTACTTCCATCTAATTCATGCCTAGCAAAAAGTTTGAATACAAGATTTTTTGCATAATTGCGCATTGAAGAGCTTTCCTTGAAAATTTCTTCAAACATTGCACTTCGGATGACTGGTGGACTGGGACATATTGGCTGCAGCCCCTGTATTTCAGGATGAATGGTTCCTGAAGGTGCTACAATGGGAAACACAGGACATGATAAGGTTCCTGAAGGAGGGGATGGAACGGGAAGCACAGGACTTGACCAAGGACTATCATTTCCAATAACAAAATCATCTTCATCGAATTGTTCTCTCTCGAAATGAATTGTTTGTAACACAATTGGTTCTGGCACAGTTGGTTGTGGCATCTGCAATGATGTCACATAGTTGTCTATCTTTTGATGCAACAGTTTTATACTTCCAGCGACATCTTCACAATGGCAGGATGGCACTGATTCAGTTTGTATCCATTTTTCTTGGAAATCTTTACTGGGAGGTGTATTGTCAATTATTTCCTCTGACAATAGTTCAGTCTGGGGTAGCAATCTCCTTCCCTTCATCTTTCATGAAGCATTTCAGTAGCTTCTGGACTCTGACCTGTTCTGAAGCATCCAAAAAAGTCAGGGAGAGTAGTGTACAAATACATGTTGATTTTTTAATGTTGGAGACTGGAAACTAGTAGTTAACCAATCACATTGCAGTAAATTATTTTTTAACCAATTAGGAGTGAGTAGGAATAAATTAAAGTTGATTTTGGACGAAGGGTGCCAGAAAGTAGCTGTTGGCTGGTTTCATTTTTAATGAATTCATGTGTGTGGTTTTGTGTTGGGGGGGGGTATTTTTTTGTGTCTGTATGTGTTTTTTGGGGGAAAAACAAAATTTTATAAAAAAATAAAATAAATATTTTTTTTAGAGAAAAAATGTGAAAAAAAATATAGTAGTGCAGTTGATACAGTTAAGAAAAATAAGAAAAATATTATAATGAAGTTGGAATATATAGTTTTTATTTTTTAAGTTTTCTTTTTTTTGGAAAAAAATTATTTTTATTTTTATTTTATTTGTAATTTATTTTATTTGTACCATCGCTCTTGTCTATTTTTACATTCACATTTTTTTTCATCAAGATTTTACATTTTTTTTTTTTTTTTAGGAAACGAGAGATGTGGAAATTGATTTAAGTTCTTCAGTTGAGTCTTTCATGGCAGACGAGAAAAAGAAGATAAAGATATCAAAAGTTGATTCGTTACTTTTGAAACAGAGAATGCTAATTAGTGAAGTGGAAATTGATTTAAATCAAATTCATGCAAAATATGAAGCATTCAGGAATATCCCTGAAATGCTAGCAAACATTCCTGATATTCGCCTTAAGGTGGTTGGAATAGTAAAAGATTATTTTGTACAAAAGGAAGATTTTTGAAGTAGTTTGTGAAGGAGTTTCATCTTTACCCTATACATATATTTGGACGTTAAGTTGTACAGGTTATAATTTTACTGAAGAAATTGGATGTTTTCAGAAATATTTTAAAAAAGTATAAAAATTTTTTTTTACTTTAATCCATATAGGGAATAAGATAGAAGATAAATAAGGAATAAAATTTATTAATTCTTATACTGGATAAGATAGAAAATATGGCAGACAAGAAGAAGATATCAAGAATTGATTCGTTAATTTTGACAAAAACTGCGAACGAATGCGTAATTTGGGTTTCTTCAGTAATCCAGTTCGTTCAAAAAGAATTAAGCAAAGATATTAAAGAATTAGCTGGGAGTGTACAAAAAATTTTGAATAAAAAATTGAGTGAAATTGATCTTCACGATGATATTAAAGTAGAGATGTTATGGCATTTGAATGAGAAAATAAAGAACATTGTGGAAGGGAAAATTGTAGAAGTACTAAAGAGGGATAAAAAAAAGTTGCAGTTGTTTAAAGGAAGATTTAAAAAAAAAATTGAAGAAAAAATGGAAAATAATGAAGTATATTATAATTTAGATAAATGGAATGAAGAACAAATACGTGATTTAGAACAACAGAATGTTTTAGTAGAAAAAATTATTGAGCAAACAGAATTAACACTCAATAAAGAAGGTAAAATCTATTTGCATTTGCATTTGAAGAGCAAGAAGGAAACATCAATTAATTTTAATTGGTCACGATATATTGATTTTTTAAAAAGAAATTTATAACGGAAAAAAGAAATGTCTAAATCAAGGATTGATAAATTAACTAAGATGGGTCTTGGTATTTCAAGTAAAGAAGAAGATGTATGCAGATTTGTTCATGACTCATTAAAATATGAACTAAATAAATTAACAGATGAAATGCAGAAAATTTTGGATGTAAAGTTGAAAAAAATGAACATTTATGATGATATTAATTTAGATTTATTTGCAAGTTTGAATGAAGAAATATATAAAATTATTCCTATGAAAGTACATCATATAAAGCAAGCAGCAGAAGATTATATAGTTCATTGTCACAGTGAACTTTTGAGAGAACTATATTTGCAAGAAACGTTCGATAGGATTTGTAACAATAAATAAAAATGGAAAAATGAATTTTAAAGAAGAGACAAATGCTGATCCAAATGATAGTGAAAGAGAATTTGTTAAGTTTAATGAAATATCTGATATATTGAAACAAAGTTCGGGAACACGTATTAAAGTTACGAATGTAAAAAAAATTATTTTCATAGATATGAAGATGTAGTTTATTTTGAGATGTACGGAATTTGGAATATAGATATTACCGTACACTAGCTAGAAATATTCCAAAAAAAGATCATGATTTTAGTTTGAATATAGGTTGCTATACTCAAAAAAAAGATTGGAAAAAAAAAAGTATAATATTGTAATTTACCAAAAAAAAACGTAATATAAAGCACGAACTTTTGAGAGAACTATGGCTGCAAGAAATGCTTGATCAATAGAAAGATATTTTATCGAGTTTAATGAAATAGAGGATATGTTGACACAATGTTGGGGAACACGTCTTAAAGTTACGGCTGTGGACAAAAATTATTTTCATATGTATGAAGATAGAGTTTATTTTGAGACAGTGAATACACCTGGAATTATTCCAGTTCCAGAATATAAACATTATTGGACATCAGCTAGAAAATCATTGAAAGCGAAAGATCATGATTTTAGTTTGAATATAGGAGAATATACTCAAAAAAAAGATTGGGAAAAAAAATATGTTTAATCAAAAAAAATGTAAAATATTGTAATTTACAAAAATAAATTTTTTAAAAATATCTTTTTTTCCACAGTTGTCTATTATTACATTTACAAGCATTGAAAAAAAGAAAAAAACATTATTTCAATTTTAACATAAGCTCACTATCATAATATACACGTTTATTCATAAACTGTTCGGCATTAAACAGGCTATCAACAGTATAGTAATATCCTAAAGGACAACCAATATAATTTTCTTCTACTGTTGAAATCGCTTGAAAAATAAGTTTCTGTCCTTTTCCATCCTCTGTAGTGAATTCATTAGTATCACGCAGTATCAAACCAGTGTTGGGGAAAAATTCGTCAAAATAAAATATTTGAATAATTTCCATAAAATACGCATCCTCGATGTTAGATCCCATTTGCAACACAATTCACAATGCAGCTAAATTACTCATTTGCAACACAATTCACAATGCAACTAAATCATCAAACTACGATTTGTTTTTTAAAAAAAAAAAAAAAGAAGTTTTAATCAAAAAATATATACATATTTGTAATTTACAATAAAAAGTTAAAAGTCTGTTACATTGATTGTTATATTGTTATTCATTGTTATACTTGTTTGAAATTGCAATCATCCATGATTGTTATATTGATATTGTTATTCATTGTTATACTTGTTTGAAATTGCAATCCATATTCAAGAGACAGTGGATACAGCATTTTTCTACAAGTCCACAGATGATTCTGTACCTAACAAATTTTTTTTACATTTTTCTTTTATCAGATTCACGTTTAAATTTTCGTTTAGATTTTTTTACCTTTTTTTTGAACGTAAAAAGAAACAAATTCACTACGTACTTCAGGGTGAAGATGATAAACGTTGTTTAAAAAATCACTGCTTGTTATCTTTTTATCCCACACGTCAAGCCACATTAATTGACTGGAAAAATCATTCTCAGTTCTTTTTCTTTTTTCCCCAGCTATTATAGCTATGTCGTATTTACTAATACGTTCCTTTTTTTCTCCATCATCTTCATCACAAGCATGAAATCCTGTTTTATCCACAGCAAATGTAAATATTTTTTTTCATTACCCCAAGTATGAATATAGTTTATCAATCCATTAATAAATCCAAGTTTTGCATTAATAAGCGTGAATGAAGTATATTTTAGAAGTTCGGCAGAATTTCTTTCCAAAAAACCGTTCCAACCTCTTTCCGCAATTTCTCTTCTCATTTCAGCATGATGTTTGTCTTCAACATTGAATTTTACTTCAGCCATTTTTTTTCTGATAAAGAAATAATAATTGTAAAGGGGCTATATAGTATTTTGTTGGGTTTTTTTTATTCCAAATATGGTGAAAATATACTTTAAAAAAAAAAAAGAGTTAAAAGAGAATTATTTTTTTAAAAAAATTTATTGAAATGGCTGGAAAATGTTCAGAGAGGGTAGAGACGTCAATAAAAGAGATGGTGAAGAGAAAAAGAAATTGGATAATTTTAAAATTTATTCCATGAACGTTCCTGAGTTGCAATTTTTTTCCCACAGAGCAATTGGTTTACTGTATTGGATGTTCGGTATACTAAACCATTATAAGGGGAGATTCATCTATTCTATTGAAAGAAGAAATAAAGAAGAAGAAGATCAATTCAATAGTGAAGATGAAATGAAGAATGGAAATGAAATATCACAAATAACTTACGAATTATTTTTATATATGGGATTAGCTCAAGAAATGGAAATAGAACGAGAATTATCACCGCATATTATTATATATAATGGTGTAAACTATTTATTACCCTATACAAGCGATGAAAAAGAACGGTATGGTGTAATATATTCCGAGGATAATATTATGTTACACCGATATTCTAATTATTGTTGTTCTTTATTTCCTGTAAATAATCAAATTAATTATTATTTTAAAGTAAATTTATTTTCGACTGTGAGAATAATTGATAGTTTTCATTTAACAGGATGTATAAATCCTAAAACAAATGTATTGCATTCACCCATAGCTGGAAATAGAGAGCGAACACACGCTCTTTTTTTATTTATTCATTTAACATATGGATTAGGATTTTTAAAGACAGCATATTTTTTATATTCAATCTCACCATACCTTTTTTTCCATTGTTGGGACAATATCAGTTTTTACTATGATGATTATAATTATTTTTATATTAATACGGATTTACTTTATAATTTAGTACTAACTTTTTTATTGTATTGTGAACGTCATAATCCTGACGGAGTATTAACGAGAAATACTCATAACGAATATAATATGCATTTATTAGATTTATATATACATGATTATCTGCAGGGTGATATTAATTTTGATTCTCTTGTAGAAACAAATTTTGTATATAGAACAAATGAAACATGTAGATTTAAAAATTGTAAAAGAAAAACGGAATATTTTGAAAATTTTAATTATAAAATAGAAAATTTAAATGGTGAAAAAATGAAAAAAGAAAACAAAATAAATCAGATAGTAGTAATACCCACTGTATATGATACTCAGGTTGCATTTCAAAAAACTACTTTAAGTACAAAATTTACAAATTGTTTTATAAAATTAATCAATGATGAACTAACAGATATTAGAATTAGATATATACAATATGTATTACCTGATGTAAATAGTGATTTATCAGTATTTCTTGAATTGAGTAAAGATTGTGAAGATAGTAAAAAAAAAAGAGAATTTTATATTTTTATGCAATTTCCTATTTGTCAGAGATTTTTAAAAGATTGTATAAATCTTTTATGTACAAATAATAATTTTTCAGAAGAATATATAAATGAATGTATAAGTTTTTATAATGAATCTTTCACCTTATATGGTTTAAAGTAAAAAAAAAATTTTTTACAAAAATGTCATAAAATTTTATTATAAATAAAGAAAAGAAAATTCATTCATTTCATTTCATTTCATCTTTTAAAAAACTCGAACAAGGAGTTAACATTAATCTTTATAATGGCATTATATATGAGGGAATATACATCGAATGAACATGTTTTAGTGAAATATGCTGATTTTTCACAGAAAGTTGTTGCATTCAAAAAAATAATGAAAAAGTAATGTTAGCTAAAGCATATCCCACGAGTAACCAATGAATAAAATTTACTTTGCTTAGTGAAATGGAATTAAATCTGGATTTAATTCCAAATGTAATTAATTAATGCGCTGTGTCGTTGCCACACTTGTGTTTAGTGGGCACAAGGTGTAACAGTTACTGGCCCGAATAAGATGATATGAGCGGTTATACACCTTCAGTTCCGGAATTTGTGGTTCATGTTCGTCCTTCATGCTTAAGGTGAAAGAACCACCATGGTTTGCAGTTGGACTTGCTCGTGTGTCCATGGCTGTGTATTACACGTATTGGTCCAACACGCTGTCAGTGGGTAGCAGGTGCCTGCGACCAACTCTGATACAGAATATGTACTGGCAAGTTGAAGAATATGATATATCCCAATGATTTAGGGGATAACCATATTCTTCAGCTCCACATTCGAGCACTTCTTCTTGTATATTGACGAAATCAGCAATCGGTTGTTTTATTCCATAACGCGTCACTCGGATGAAGACTACTTGTGCGAAGCGCTCGAACGAAGGATGATACAGGAACGACTTTGTTGTGGCCTTTGATGAGATAATCACAGTTGCCATCGGTTGGAAGAGATAATCACAGTTGCCATCGGTTGGAAGTACTATGTGACCTAACTGACAAAACGCGTCACAAATGGCTCCTTTAGTTCCTTGAATTTTCTTCGTCTCAATTATAACTGGGTTATAGCTGAGAAAAATGGTTTCAAAACCTTCAGGATAGAAATGCTTGCTGTATTTTTGTTCTTTCAACTTTTATTTGGACCAAGAGAGAGAAAAAAAAAAGTATAAAATTACAAGTCCAAATTCGGCGAGCACGAAGGAGAAAAGTCCCATGCAAGGTGCTCACCGTAAAATTAAAATAAAATAAAAAGTAATGATATATACATAGATCTATCGAAGATTAAGTTGGACTAGACATGACAGGAACAATTCCTGCATATGGAATAGGAACAAGGCGAATCTGGGTCAAAGGTGGTGTTCATGAGTTCAGTATAAGTTAGGCGTAGATAGGACTTAAACCTAGTTAAAGAAGAAAATACATCAGATGGTGCATGCTTAAGTAAATAGTTCCAGGGTTTAACTATTCTATTAAAGTAAGATCCTTGAAAGGTACTAGTTTTACATTGTGGGGTTTTAAGAAGTGAGGACGAGCCACATCGGGTGTTACAATTATGTACAGGATTAAAATAGTCGACGTTTAGATCTATAAGTTTATATTTACATTTGTAGTAAAAGATCAAGTCACGGATTTCACGGTCGTAGACTAGTGGCAAAAGGTTTAAGACTTTTAGACGTTCAGAGTATGTCAGTTCTCCTCGTTTCTTCTTCAGAATCCATAACGTAGCTCTCCTTTGAACACCTTCCACCCTCTTCGTCCAGGTATTACTTTGAGCCTACCAGATCTCGGAACCATATGATAGTTGGTTTTTGACAAATGAGAGGTATAATGTCCTCCTAACACGAGTATCCGGCAGATAGAAACAGGTTCGTTTCAAGAGGCAAAGCATCTTGTTACTCTTAGCAATGATGTTCATTATATGGGCGACCCATTTCAAGTCACTGGAGATTGTAATGCCCAGATCTAACTCGACATCAGTACAGGAAAGTTCTAGGTCGTACAATGTATAATTATAAATTACTGGACTTGGTCTCCTTGTAATCCTTAGAATCTTACATTTGTCAGTGTTAAATTTCATTTTGCTTTCGGAGCTCCATAGTTCTAAAGAATGTAGATTATCTTGTAGAGTTTGCCAGTCGTTCAAGGTTTTTACGTGTCTGTGTAACTTTGTGTCGTCGGCGTACAGAGCAATGTCAGTGTCAATCGATAGGCTGTCTGAAATATCGTTGACAAAAATAACAAAAAGTAGAGGGCCCAGGATGCTCCCCTGTGGTACACCTGAGGTAACGGGTGACCATTCAGACTCGGCGCCTTCGAAGACTACTCGTTGTTGTCTATTTTCAAGGTAATCTTTAAACCATAATAACAGGGACCCACTTATTCCATGTAGTTCAAGTTTCTTTAGAAGTACCGAGTGGTCAACCGTATCGAAAGCCTTCGAAAAGTCAAGATAAAGTGTGTCAGCTTGAGTGTTTACATCCAGGTGTTTGCCGATGTTATGAAGGACGCTTAGTAGTTGCGTAACACAAGAACGACTCTTAAGAAAGCCGTGTTGGATTGGGTTAATTACTGGTCGCAAGAATGGGTAAATTTGGTCGAATATACATCGTTCCAAAACTTTAGAGATAATCGGTAGTAGTGAGATAGGTCGGTAATTGCGTGCAAGTTCCAGATCACCTTTTTTGTGAATCGGCGTGACGTTGGCTGTTTTCCATTCACGTGGAACGGTACTAGACGTTAGGGACTTGTTCAATAGGATGCAAAGACTTGGTGATATTTCGTCTGCGCACTCCTTAAGTAGAAAAGAAGGTATACCATCTGGACCAGGAGCCTTCTTTGTCTCCAGGCTTTTTAAACACAGCAGTACTTCGTCAACTGAAATGCTAATTTACGGCATTTGCGTATTTGTTTTTGGCGTGGAATTATTTGAATTGAAATTGTTTGCTTCAGATTTTGGAAGAAAAGTTGACGAGAAATAACTATTAAAGATGTCGGCTTTTTCCTTAGATGACTTAGCGGTGAAACCATTATGGAGAACAGTAGAGGGTGAGACCTTCTTGTGCAGCACAGCATTGCTATATGACCAAAATATTTTTGAATTATTGGCAAAGGAATCCTGAATTTTTCTCAGATAATCACGATGTTTACACTTAATTAAGTCGTTTATCTTTATGGTCAGGTCACGAAGTACCTTTCTTCTGTGCGGTGTTCTGTTCTTTCGAAAGGAACGGAGTGCAGTATACTTTTTTCTAATAAGATGTTTCACTTCACTGTCAATCCAGGGTGGGGATGTTTTTTCGCGCACGAATTTCGTTGGAACAAACTCATCAACCGCTGTTAGAAAAAGGTCCTTCCACTCTTGCCAGCATATATTGATGTTGCTATTACTTAATGCAGCAAGGTCGAGCGGTGTACGGGATAGACATTCACGAAGTCCTTGGAGGTCTGCGTTCTTAAAGTCATAAACTGTGCGCGAGATCTCTTTTAACTTTCGAAATCGAAGTATGATGTTAAACTCGATAAGATAGTGATCGGTAGGGAAAACTCCAGAAGGGTGAGTAGTCTCCGTGTTTGAGATTAAATGAGGAGCGTTTCCAAGAACACAATCCAATTTACTTCCGTGTATGCGAGTCGGGCCGTTGATCGTATGGAACAGAAAAGTGTCGGAGATTAAATCACAAAATAGCTCTTCCTTGCGGCCGCCGTTGGCAGAAGGAGTCGGGAATTCTCTGGACCAGTTGATATTTGGTAAGTTGAAATCTCCGACGAGTACTAGTTTGCAAGAGTCGTTCAACATGTTCAAAGAGTTGTGTAACTCACGAAGTCGTGTGATGTCATTATTTGGTGGGCGGTAGAAAACACTCAACATAAATTTCGTTCTGTTTGAAGGGTAAAGTTCGATCATCAAATGTTCGGCAGTTGGGCCTTCCAAGTTTCTTCTCCTTATCGACTGAAGATTAGATTTAATAGCGATAAGAACACCACCACCACGTTTATGAGTTTGGCGATCCCTTCGATGGAGGACACACCCAGGTAAAATTTCGTTGTCAAGGACACATTCGTGAAGCCATGTTTCGCAGACACAATATCATAATCCGCTGAGTAAACGAGGCTCTGGAAGATGGCCAACTTACTTGTTTTGGTCCTGGCAGCATCATTACCGTCAACAATGGCTTTAAGACTTCTGCTGTTCAGATATAATGTCTTCAAGTTGTTAACACTTAATTCGTAGTTATTGCTTCCTGGGCCGGGGTTTGGATGTATCCCAACGAGGACGAGTTTCGATAAATTAAAAGTTGCCACATGGTTGGTATACAAGCTGACTTTTGTCTTATAATATCCACGTTCTGCGAAGGGGGGAGTGCACGATAAGTTAATTTTATCAGGAATATGTATCAGTCGGGCGTTTAGGTACGCACTTCGAGACGAGTGACAACCGCAAACAGCGTGTAACACGAGAGCAGCGATTATAAGCGAACGGACCGACAATACAACCATGGCTTCGGCGACAGATCAGATCATCAGATTATGTGTCTCGGTGGAAATTTAAGACTGAAATAACTTGAAAACCACTGATCAGAATGTCACTAAATAAACACAGGTAGACGAGAAAAGTTCGAGCGATCCAGAAAATATATAAACGAATAACCAAAGATGTAAAACCAGTGTGAGAAAGACGGGAAAATGTTGTTGCTAGGTGACAATAACACCGCGGAATATTTAAATTTAAGGCAACGGCTTCCAACGGCCGAAATAAAAAACTTGTAATAGTTGAAAAACCCCTGAACGGATTTACTTGAGATTTGGACAGAATGACAGGAATATCACGGCCAAAATACTAGACGATTAACAGATCACCAGCTATAATAACCACGAAGAAATTACGGACAGTTCTCAGGAAACAAAATACGCCAGACGATGAAAAAATATATCTCCAAATAACTTTGACAAAACACAAAATTACTCCAAAATACTTCCACACGATGTTCACGGGACACTTATCTTTGAGTGAAACTAAATGCAAACGCAACAAATTGTTGTTGTTGGAAAGATTGTCAAGGCGAAGTTGAAGCTGTTATTTACTTAGTGTCGGAAGTCCGCCGGAAGTCTATTTTCTTCTCATCGAAGTCGCAAGTGATATAGTTCCTCCAACAAAATATTTCAACGTTTCGACAATATTAGGAGCGTTTACATCCAAATTTATACCATAAAAATCATTGTCCAAACATTGAAGCAAGTCTCCTTGTGGTTGAGTGGTCTGCCAAACTTGCTCAAGTGTGTCATCCATATTTAAAAGCTTTAACAATAGAAGTAGGTCATCCTTGAATGAACACAATAGGGAAAGAGGAAGTGTATATACACCTTTGCAAAAAATACGGTAAATGGGAAAATTCCAACATGGATTGCACGTGAACAACACGAAAGGGGGGAGGTGCTTTGGGTCGGGGCAGGGGGGCTTGCAGGGGGGAATCTCAAAACTTCGAAAAAATTAAATCCAGGGGGGAAAACGGCAAAAAACGGGGGGGAAATTTAAAAAATACGATAATTCATTAAATATTGCTCGTATCTATAATATATAGACGCATCTTTTTGGTTAATATATTAGTCACAAAAATGACGTCATCATGAAGTAATGACGTCATAATTTATTTTTTTACGTAAAAAGTTACGTTAGCTTAAGTTTCAAATTTTTCTGACTATTATATTAATAAAAAAGATGCGTCTCGACGAGTCCAGCCAATATCGCCTGATGATAGGGCTTAGGGCTTAGATGCTCAGAAAGTTTCATCAAAAATATTCAACGGTTCAAAAGTTATGAGCCAGTTCCAAAATTTTACGAACTTAGGCGTGTCCTTCTAACCCTAACCTTGGACACTATTTGAAGGAATCAATTAAGAAAATGGGACGTAATATCACACCAAATGCAATATCACGAGCCTGTAGAGTTTTAGAACTGTCTAGACACCTTTGTGATGGGATAACTAGAGAATGCAAAGTTACGAAAAAGTCAGGTAAAGATAAAAAATATAGAGGTCCACTACAAACACAAGTTTTTTCGTTTCTCAAATTACATGTAGTATACTGCCGTTTCACTTTGACCTAGAGTGATCTTAATTCCTTGGTTACATTTCTATTTCGTAAGGTAAACATGTTGCAAAGAACAAGCAGAAGGATTTGGAGAAGATTGTGAAGTATCTGGTGGAAAATGAAGCAATGGTGGAAAAGCCAGACAGGCAGTATTAACATTTTAAACGCTTTCCAAGGAATTCGTTAAACAATGATAGGTTGACAGGTCTATGTAAATCGATCAATGCCCACAATGGTATCATGATGGGTAGAAAGGCCCGTTGAATTCAATGATCCTTCCGATCACATGTACATAATAATAATTATTATATATAAATATAAACCGTTCACTTGATAAAATTGTGCAAACCATGCAGGTTACTGTAATTGTTTGATACAATTAAATTATTACTTTTTTAATACGACAAATCATATTATACTGTAACACTGTATTTCATTAAAAAATTTCACTGTCTAATTCTGTTTCCTGTCCGTTAACTGTGTCATAGAAAAAGAAAATATACCTTTTATCTGATACGTTATGATGGGAGTATGTAAATGTCATTGTTAAGCCCAGAGTGGATGATGGGCCTATACTCATGACTGAGATTTGCCAGACCCAATTTCCTATGAAGGACATTTTTAATATGATTTTTCTGGTCCACAGGTCAGGCTATTCAGAATATTTTTCATGCAATTTGTTAATTAACAATGTGTGAAACAGTAAATTTTTTTCTGTATTTGTTTCCTATTTGATGCAGGAATTTGTTCAATCTTAATGTTCCCAGGCAGTAGGGAATTGTTCAATATTTAACTGTTTGTGGTATAAAGAACATGACAAAAAAGGAGTATAATCCTCACCTCTTATCAGGGTATCAGAGCGGTCATGGCGGTCGGTCGTGCCTTTATTATGTCCGTGATCTTGATTTTTATTCTTGGCTTACTTGTTATTACACCTAAGTGGCAAGACGTTTATTCAAGATTCAATGATAATATATATCCTAATTCAATGCGAGAGAGATGCAATAGTGAAGAATATTTGAGAAGTGCATGGGCAACAACTAAGACCGGTGTTGTCGCTACGACGGCTTACATCAAAACTTTTGCTGGAAGAAGAAAGTCGAAATACATTGGTGGAAAGATACTCTACTACTCAAATTCAATTAAAACGTTTCGGGTGATACTTATATTTGGAGATATAGAGCCAAACCCTGGCCCAACAAAACAAAGCACTGAAAGAAAATCACGCTGGAAATATCCATGTGCAGATTGTTCAAAACCGGTTAAAAACAGTCAAGATGGAATTTTGTGCAAGGACTGCTCTCAGTGGTATCATGCTAACTGTGCAGGTATTTCGAAGAAAATGTTTAGCTCGTATTATTTACTACACCCAGAGGATGAATTATCTTGTATTAACTGTTCGATAAGTAACCCATCAGACTCCTTTTTTGAGGAAATACAAGCCGAAGGAAATCATCTTAATCATGCTCCGCCAACACAAAATGCAAATCAGACCTGAATAATACAACTAATGGAGCGTTGGAAGACAACGAGTTTAATGCTTCGCCGAGCCGCAATGAAAACAAATCAGGTTTAGAACAATTTCTTATTGAGAGAAAACGTCAAACTAATAAAGCTTTAATTATTCACCTGAATATTAATAGCTTACAAAATAAATTTGACGAATTGAAAACTCTTAACAACCAAATTAAATCAAGTATTATCTTCATCTCCGAAACAAAAATAGACGAATCTTACCCAAATAGTCAGTTTAAACTACGGGGCTACCATCTTTATCGTCGAGATCGTGTAAAAGGTGGCGGAAGACTAATTGCTTATTTCTCATCAACGCTTTCCTCCAAGCAAATAAAGCTCCCGAAAAAGTATAAAACATGCGAAGTACTAGCAATTGAGACGAAATTAGGCAATAACGATACTTTATTTGTTGGAATTTATAGACCACCCAAACAACGTAGTGGGGGTTCTTGTTCGAGGTATATAGAGAAGGTTGAAGGGGAATTGAACGATATTGCTATGTGGGCATCTCTGCAGAAACAATCGGTAGTAATAGTTGGCGATTTGAACATTGATAAACTGAAACCTGAAACGAGGGAAGGAAAAATTCTAACAGACCTCGAAGACGTACACAATCTTCAATGTATGATAAAAGATCCCACAAGAATAACCCAAACATCGGCCACGCTTATCGACGTAATATTAACTAATAAACCTGAAATGTTTAAAAAATGTAATGGTTGACCCAGCATTAAGCGATCATCAGTTAATATATGGAATTATGAAAGACTTCGTTCGTCAATATAAACCCAAAGTGATTACCTTTCGAAGTGATAAGAACACTAATCTGAATCGGCTTAACGAAGATTTAAAGAATGCCCCTTGGCATTTAGGAGGTTTTTTTTTACAAAACTGACGATCTATACTTACACTGGAAAACGACGTTTGAAGAAATAATACAAGATCATGTACCACTAAAGAAAATGAGGGTAAGAGAGAAAGATGTCCTATACATGAACTCGGAATGGAAAAAAGCTATAAGAATGAAAAGAAAATACGCCAAGCATCGTACACCCGAAAATTGGGAGTTAAAACGAAAGTGGAGAAATATTGCAACGAATGCGAGGAGAAAAGCTATTAAAACGTCTTGGAAAACAAAAGCTGATGGGTTAAAGCTAAAGCCGAAAGAATTTTTCAAAACATTTAAGCCGTTCCTTAGTGACAAAGTTAAGAAGAAAAACAGAAACAGAGCAAGCAAAAGTAGCTGAAGAATTGGCAAGTTATTTCTCCACTGTGGCAAATGATATTGGTGGGAACAGTGTAATCAACCTGCAAGAATGTGACTTCGCAGATCACCCAAGCCATCGCATCATAAGAATAGCTATAGAAAATTATAAAGCACTTTCACTTTTTTTTTTAAGTCTCTGAAGTTCAAAATCAATTAAAGAATTTAGACAAGAGGAAAGGAACTGGATGGGACTCTATTTCACCTAAGATCCTAAGTATGACTGCGGAAGGAATATCTAAATCATTAACACCACTCCATAATAATTGTATAAAACAAGGAAATTGGCCAAAAATGTGGAAATGGGAGAAAATGGGTCCCAGTATTTAAAAAAGATGATAGAAGTGAGTGGAATAATTATAGACCAATTACTATATTGATAGTAATTGATAAAGTATTTGAATCTCTTTTAGCCCGACAAATCACAGAATATTATGACAGACCATGATAGTATAAAATAACAGCTTACAGGAAAGCTCACAGTTGTGAATATACGTTACTTGGATTAACAGAGGAATGGAAACAAGCGTTGGAGAAAAAATAATATGTAGCAGTATTGTCTACAGATATGAGTAAGGCATTTGACTCTCTTCATCCAAAACTTATGATCCAAAAACTTAAAAGTTATGGGTTCAACGATGATTCGCTAAAGCTGATTCGCTCTTTTTTCAATAATAGAAAAAATAGAGTTAGACTTAGCAATACAACAAGTGAATGGAAGGATAATGTCCACAGGGGTCGTCGTTAGGTCCGTTATTGTAGAACATGTTTCAAAATGATATGCCATTACAGATGAAAAATCCACATTTGTATCTATATGCTGACGACCATCAACTTTACACCATGGGTAAAGAAATTCAAAGAGTAAAAGATGATTTAGTTAATGATATGGTAACAGCATCAAATTGGTACGAAGAAAACTTTTTAAGAGCGAATCCTGAAAAATTTCAAATGATAACGTTAAAACCAAATCGAACAAATGATAAAGATATTGATGTGTCTCTTAGTATTGACGGTTACCAAATACGTAACAGAGAAGATCTTAAAGTACTGGGAGTAAACCTTGATGAAATTCTTGATTTTAATAAACATGTCACTACTGTGTGTAGAAAAAGTAGTAGAAAAGTTGGGGTGATATTACGTTTACGGAAGTTAATTCCAACATCTGCAAAGCTACAACTTTACAAGTCTGCAATCTTACCGCATCTTACGTATTGTCACTTAGTGTGGCACTTTTGTCAGGCTTCAGATAAAAGAAAGTTAGAGCGAATTCAAGAGCGAGCCCTCAGAGCAGTATATAATCTAACTGACTCAGCTATTACGTACCAGCAGCTACTCAATCGTGCTAATCTCCCAAGTTTAATTAATAGAAGACTTCAAGATACAGCAATATTAATGTACAAAATTAAGAACAATTTAAGTCCTGTTCACTTAAATGAAATCTTCATAAAAAATATTATTCATTACAAACTGCGAAATGCAGATTTTAACATATCGCGATACAGTACAGTAAAATACGGTAAACATTCTTTAAGATATTATGGCCCTTATATATGGTCTAAATTAACCAAAGAAGATAAAGAGAAACCTAGCTTAGAATCTTTTAAAAGGAATATTAGAAAACGGGACTTAGAAAGCATGCTCGATAATAACTGCAGAAATTGTATTTTATGTTCAACTTAATTTTTATTGTTATTTTATTTATATTGATCTATTTATTTTTTTATTTATCATATTGTATATAGGTGTATTTTAAGAAATATTCTTAATAGTTTTAATAGGTAAATTATTGTAAAAATAGATAAATTTTGATCTAGTAGTATAAATCCTATTTTTTAGTCTAAAACTTATAAATAGTGTCTCCAATTAGCTGTAATATATAGCTAAATACATTGGCACTTAAATAAAGTTATTCATTCATTCTTGCATGTTATGCCATATTTATATGGATTAAATTGACAGGTGCATTATATCTAATACCAATTGTTACGTGACCGCTATACGCAACAAAAAGTGTAACCTCAGCTGTTTGGTTTTTAACTCCAGGAACTCCAGGACTGACTTTGTAACCACTTTGATACATATAGCTCACTCTCATACATATGCATGCCTGATATATGTTCGATGGCTGCTTATATAGTTTCTAGAGTATATAATTATAGTAACGTACTTCATTCTATATATAATATATTTACGTAATTACTAAATGACATCATAGCTGACTCGTGCCAAGTCATAAGTATTTACTAATTGGTTACAAGTACTTATTAAGTGTTCAGTGATCAAATAACGTTTAGTTAATTAACTGTCTTAGGATAGGCATATCCGTAACACCCTCCCTCTTAAAGAAAAAAAAGAAGTTTGATAGAACTTTCGTTTTTAGAATATAAAATGTTTAACCATGTCTATGGCCTAGAAAGACAGTCCGCAATCAAATTGTCTTTTCCTTTAATATGTCTGATTTCCAAATTATATTCTTGTAAAACTAGACTCCATCGCAGTAGGCGTTGATTCTTGTTCTTCAGCTTGTGGAGGAATACCAAAGGATTATGATCACTGAATACAACGATTGGCAGACTTACTTGAGGAAGAGACATAAACTTCGAAATGCTGTAAAGCGAAAACCATTCATTTTTAAAGCGAAAAACATTCCTTTTCAATTGTCGAATAGTTTCTCTGGTGTTTGTTGAACTTTCTGGAAAAATAGCACGCCGAATGTTCAATCCCATCTTCATCTTCTTGGAGCAAAACAGCACCAGCAGCTACATCACTTGCATCCACAGCTAACTTAAGTGGATGGTTGAAATCTGGAGCTGACAGAACAGGAGCACATTTCAACATGGCTCTAAGGTTTTCAAACACCAGTTCACATTGATCTGTCCAAATATATTTAGCATTCTTGCGAAGTAGCTGAGACAAAGGCTCGGTGATGGTGGAGAAATTTGGACAGAACTTTCTGTAATAACCAGCCATACCCAGGAAACGCATCAACTATTTCTTTGACGAAGGTCTAGGAAACTCTGAAATACAACTTATTTTGGCATCAACAGGCTTTACATAACCCTGACCAACAACATGACCAAAATAGGTGACATGCGCACACCCAAACTCACTTTTGATCAAATTGATGGTCAGATTTGCCTTGCTGAGCCTCCTGAAGAACTCTCGGATGATCTTTAGATGTTCTTCCCACGTATTGCTGTAAATGATGATATCGTCGATGTACGCTTCGCAACCGTCCAGGCCAGAAATGATGCTATTAACGAGACGTTGAAAGGTGGCTGGCGAATTTCTCATTCCAAATGGCATGACCTTGTACTGGAACAAAGCCTCTGGGTAACAAAGGCTGAGATTTCTTTGGCACAATCAGTAGGTGGAACTTTCCAAAATCCTTTCAATAAATCAAACTTGGTGACGTACTTGGCTTTTCCAATTTTATCGATACAATCATCCATTCGTGGGATTGGAAATGTATCCGACTTAGTCACATTATTGACTTTTCGGTAATCGTTACACATACGATAGCTTCCATCAGGTTTCGGTACCAGGATACATGGAGAGCTCCAATTACTTTGACTTGGTTCTATGAAGTCGTTTCCCAAAAGATATTGAACCTCCTCACGTAGGTATTTCTGCTTCACTGGGTTTAACCGGTCAGGTAGGATGTTGTTTCACTGGTTTAGCATCACCAATGTCGACATCATGGAAAATTTTGTCTGTTCTGGTAGGAATATCTGGAAAAAGGTGTTCGAATTCTTCAACCAGGTTCTGAAGATCTTGACGTTGATTCGGTTGAAGATGAGATAGCTTGGAATCAGATTATGTAGGACATCAGAGTTGTTGAGTTTTGATGTGGCAGACAGACTAGAAAGTTCTCCTAGGTCTACATCGTCTTTGTCTTTATCAGACTCAGAACTCACTAAATTTACAGTGTATTACCCTATCATTATCGTAATACGGCTTTAACATATTTACATGGCACAACTGTTTTTGTTTACGCCTATCTGGAGTTATTAGGACATAATTGAAATCACTCCCTTTCTTGTCTACAACATAGGGACCAAAATACCTAGCCTGAAGGGAATTTCCAGGAACTGGGAGCAATGCAAGAACCTTATCACCGCGTTTAAATTTGCGGTTTACTGCGTTTCGATCAAACCTATTTTTCATGTTTTTCTGTGTTGATCGAAGATTTGTCCTAGCTAGATCACATGCTTTCGTTAGTTTTGTGCGAAAGTCCGAAACGTACTGCAAAAGATTTAACGAACCGCCATCTTCCGAAAGGAATTTTTCTTTTAGGAGTTTAAGTGGTCCTCTAACCGTATGTCTGAAAACTAACTCAAATGCGCTAAAGCCCAGAGATTCTTGAACTGACTCTCGAGCAGCGAATAAAAGTAAATGGATGCCGTCATCCCAGTCTTTTTGTGTGTCGAGGCAATAGGTTCTCATCATGTTTTTTAAAGTTTGGTGAAACCCTTCGAGAGCACCCTGACTTTCAGGATGATGGGCAGTAGATTTATACTGCTTGATGCCTAATTCGTGCATCACCTGCTGAAAAATTCCAGACATGAAATTTGAACCTTGGTCCGACTGAATAGACTTAGGAAGGCCAACTAAAGTAAAGAACTTAATGAAGGCCTTAACAATGGTTTTTGCCTTAATATTTCTCAAAGGTATAGCTTCAGGGAACCTTCTAGAAGCGCACATAATGGTCAATAGATATTGATTGCCTGCCTTAGTCTTAGGTAATGGGCCAACACAATCTACAATTACTCTACTAAACGGCTCCTCGAAGGCTGGAATTGGCTGTAAATGGGCTTTTGGATTCACCTGATTTGGTTTCCCAACAACCTGACAAGTGTGCCAAGTTTTACAAAATTGCACTACATCTCGTCTAAGATTAGGCCAGTAGAAATGACTCAGAATTTTAAGATAGGTTTTGGTAACACCTAAATGGCCAGAAAGGGGGGTTTCATGCGCTAGGCTAAGTATGTCAGACAGGTAGGTCTTTGGCACAACGATATGATATCTGACAGACCACTCATCGTCTGCCGAAACATCAGGCGGTCTCCACTTTCTCATTAAAATATCGTTTTTAATAAAGTAGCAGACCGGATTCTTCGCAATTTCGGCCTCGTCAACTGCTTTATGAAATAAGACCGAGATCTCAGGATCATTTTGTTGTGCATTAATAAGATTTGGCTTTGAAAAGGTTGCTTGAGACGATTCAGATGTTGAATTAACGCCTTCGAAAGCCTGGCCAAGAAAGGTGTCTGACATATCGATGACGTCTTCACTAGCGTCATGTTCTAATTGCGTCTGCTTACGCATGGCTCGAGTTACCGCACATGCGGGATATAAATCTGAAATTTCTCCCTCAATAGGATCAGGAGTTTGATTTACACACGGTTTATCAGTCAAAATTGGGTTAACGACTACCTTCTCGCCTGCAAGGTCATTGCCGAGAAGTAGATGAATTCCCTCAAATGGTAAAGTCGTTTTAATACCCAATAGAACGGTACCAGACACTAGATCTGACGACAAATTGACTTTGTGTAATTGTTGAGAACTGAATGTATCAGAATTAACTCCTCTAATCAAAACATTCTTACCAGAGTAAGACTCCTGAGAAAATGGTAAAGTATCTGCCAACAAAAGAGATTGGGAAGCCCCAATATCTCTTAAAATTTTAATACGAACAGTTTTTGACAGATCACTTGTAAGTGATATGAAACCATTATGAATAAATGGTTGAAAGACTTGCATAATAGGGTCAAAAGAGGACTTAACCCCACAGTTAAGAGAAGGAAGTGGCTTAATGACAGATGTGTCTTGCACATTGTCACGCATGGACTGTTTTGAAGTACAACCATTGGGTTTCACTTCACCTTGCTCTTGTTGTCTTCATTTCAATTTGTAGCTATCTGATATTACATGACCATTCTTTCTACAATAACTACAAACTATGTTGTTAAAAGGAGAGTTTGAAGGCTTGCCTTGAGAAGGTGGTTCAAATCTAGCAGTGGGTGGTTTGGACTTTTTAGCGTCAGGATTAAAATTATCTGAATATTCCTTTGACAGGTTCTTAGCACCAAACACACGCTTGCTATCAAATGATGAAGAATTATTGCCTCGAAAAGACCAAGACTGTGGCGCCTTATTTGTCAATGAAACCTTATGTGTTAAAATGAAATCGTCGGCCAAACGCGCGGCAGCTGTTAAGGTTGTCGCCTTTTGTTC
Organism: Paragorgia papillata; assembly: GCA_035771165.1. Lineage (NCBI taxonomy): Eukaryota > Metazoa > Cnidaria > Anthozoa > Scleralcyonacea > Coralliidae > Paragorgia > Paragorgia papillata. The sequence continues at coordinate 1,128,356 of JAWNZC010000050.1, forward strand.
ATTTAGAAATACGCATATATCACTTTGAATGCATCTTTTAAATTCTTCAATCAAAATCAATTGTCTCAATTGGTCGTATTCCTTATCGGATTTTTCGGAGGCATACCAGCGATCAAACAATTGCTCTTTTTCTCTAGCGAATTCTAAATAGGTCTGCCTACCCGTTTTTTCAAAATTTCGAAATTTTTGACGATATGCCTCAGGGACCAACTCGTACCCCTTAAGAATCAATTCCTTAACGGTATCGTATTCCGAAGCTATATCTAACGAAAGCTGTGCGTAAATATCACGAGCTTTTCCAACTAAAACACTTTGCAATAACATGGTCCAATTTTCTTTGGGCCACTTAAGATTTTCGGCTATTTTTTCAAAATGTAAAAAATACTTATCGACATCCCATACATATCAACATTTGACTTACAAAATGGAACATACAAACCCTATAGGAAGCCCAATGACGATCCGCTTTATGTTAACAAGCATTCAAACCACCTACCTACAATCCTGGATAAAATTGTTGGGACACTTTGCCGATTTTGCCGATTTTCGCATAGTGTCCCAAGCACTTTTGTCCAGGATTCAATCCTGGACAAAATTGTTGGGACACTTTGCCGATTTTGCCGATTTTCGCATAGTGTCCCAAGCACTTTTCTCCAGGATTGTAGTATTTTAAAACAACTCCCAACTTCCATAAATAAGCGCATTTCACTCCTTTCATCAAACTACACAACATTCCAGGAGTCTGCACCCACATACCCAAACGCATTACACCACAGCAATTTTAACCGACAATTGGTATACACGCAAGCCAATGAGGAAACAAGCCAACCACGTAGGAAGCGACATAGAAACATAATTTGGTTTAACCCACCATACAGCAAGAACATTAGAACACACATAGGACGATGTTTCTTAAACTTAATTGACAAACATTTCCCACCACACAACAAACAAGCTACACATGTTTTCGTTGCCAAACTTGTTTTTAAGGTTGCTAAGTATGAAAAGGCCAACCAATTCGCATACCTCGGCGCCGTCATAGCTGCCCATTGTTACATCAAATAAGTTTTGGCTGTCCTTTTTAATCCATGTTTTTTTCTCGGTTGAAAAGCAGTGATTTTCGTGCGTGTTTAACAATGGAAATGTCTTGCGTGTTTATTTTTGTCAAATTTGCGGCCCATGGTAGAGCTCAGTCTAAAAGGTCTTCCGAAATTGATGGGTAAAAGTCGACAACATCAAATGAAATAAAAGTGTGTTTTTACTGTATCCTCTGATCCATGCTTGTATGTTTTTGTTATGTTATCATGCAAAAGCTTATTGTATGTGTCTGGTGCTGTTTCGTAAATATTTCTAGTTTTATCTGCGAAAATGAACATGTTAAGTGACGATTTGATTTTCTTCAAGTCATTTGCCAAATGTTGTTGGAAGTGGTTGTTTATTTTGCGAAATTGAATGTTTCCTACTAATTTTATTAAGTCTTCCTCGAAAGGTTTCATATCTATAATTGTTGGCGGTGCTTTATTTGAAGGAAGTCCGAAAGGATTGTTTTCACGTATGTTTTGTTCACCAAAAAGGGAAAAGTAGGCTTTCCATCATGCGCCTGATTACACTTTCAGTTTTTTCTATCATGTTTCTCAAATAAGCATCTTGTGACCTCTATCATGGGCCGCAAATTTGGCAAAAATAAACACGCAAGACATTTCCATTGTTAAACACGCACGAAAATCACTACTTTTCAACCGAGAAAAAACATGAATTAAAAAGGACAGCCAAAACTTATTTGATGCAGGGGCGGATCCAGCAAAAAATCTGACCATTGCTAGTAAGGTGTGGTCCACCTTTTTAGGGGGGTACGGGGGCATGCCACCCCAGGAAAATTTTGAAAATTAGGACGTCTAAAAACGCATTTCCCACATTTTGAGAGTGATTTGAAGTTACTCCAGAAGGATTCTTTTTTCAATTTTAAAGACAACATTTCAACTTTCCAGGGTTTCTGGGTAGCCTTAGAAAAATTATGACCCAAAAATATTAGCTCCAACTCGACAACGGATTCACAGTAAGTGAGTAATGATCAGCTGGTAACTGCAAAGTACTGTATATATTTTTGGAAATTTTATATATAACATACTATCTTGTATGGAAGCAATACTATAAATGAATCATATATGACTAAATCAATAACTATTAAATTACCCCCAGACTTTTATTTGTAAAAAGAACCAGATCGTGAAGGGCATTATATCATAGTTCATAGTTGATCAGCAATTAAAGTGTATAGTAGTTTGAACACCACACCACAAACTGAGGAAATTAATACTTGTGTTGGATAAGCAGCACATCAAGAAATTTGGCAGTTAAACATATGGGTGTTAGATTATTATACTATAAAATAAATAACATAATTATACTATAAAAAGCTTTAATATTATTTATTCAAAATTAATTTATGTTTACAAGTGTAATTCTGTAAAACTAACTTAACTGAAGGCAGTTAATTTTGTATTCAATAAATTAGGACTCACCAGAGCAATAAATTATTGTATGATTCATTAATAACAATTATCCAATAATTAAAAATATAAATTGCTCGACTGATGTTGCAATGAAAGCCTGCAAAATGGCTTCAAACAAAAAAAAGTCACAGAAAATTTCTTCACTAACAAGCTTGATGATTAGGTTTGTACTGTATATAAAAATATGTGAAGACCTGTGCTTTTGGTTGCAGCACTGCAAATAACACAATATTAAGTACATGTACATTTCCTTGGTGATCATATACATGTACATGTACAGTATACATAATTTTTTTGTTTTCTCAGCCGCTTTACTCAGCCAAGAATTGCTTAATCCTTTATTTACCAACAGAACTTTCAAGTTTTTAATTACAGTGATTAAATTTTAGATGGCTAACACCAGATAATATTTCTATTAGCAAAAGAAAACCCCTGGTAAACAAAGGGTTCAATATTATTCCACATTAATACCATACAACATTTTATTAACATATTGAAAATTTCAAATCAGGACACACTTTGTATAAGTAATTAATACTAATAATTAACTAAATGAGCCCGAGTTGTCTGTGAGCTCGAGTTAATGACTATCGCTCATAAACAATGAGGGCAAGTTGTCTAATTGTTGGCAACTAGTATTCCTGCATAAACCAGAGTACTGTAGTTGGACACAGTATTACCTCGACAAATTTGCAAGTTTCTGCCATTGTTTTTCATTTGTGAATAATTGACTCTTGCTACTAGTGGTCTATTATCAATAGACAGTGAGTAGCTCAGCCAATCAGGAAGCAGAATTTGTACTAGCTGGAGTAGCTGGTTTATACTAAAAATACATACAGTATACATTATCTCTGCAGACTCTGCTGTATAGATCAAAAATAGAAGTACTAGCCAGACTGAAATATATAAAGCTAGCTTAGTATTAAACAGATCAGCCACTCTGTTCTCATAAATCACCAAGATTTACACTTTCTTTAAACCGAGACATATTATTTAAATATCAGACAGACCACGGTGACATTGATACTATCTATACTCATACTCATTTACATTAACTGTGTTGTGTAGTTGAAATAATTAAACATGCCCTGGCTGATTAGCATTATTATATATTATTCATAAGCATTTAATACGCTAACCTTACTGCAGACTCGTAGTGGTTTACTGGTTTTGGTAGTGCGATTCCTGGATGTGGGTAAACTGGCGTCGCCGTCGCGCGATCGCGACGCGAACTTTAAGGTGGTCTTATACATTAAAAACTTTTTTTTTTAATTTAATGTTTTTTCACCATATTTGAGTCAAATATTATAGAATATGATTAGCTGACACAGAATCAGTTACTTATACATTTGCCGTTGCCATAGTAACCAAGATAAGACCCCCTATTGGGTAAAATATGGCGTTTGCGCCAAAAAGGATAGGAGCCAAAGTAAATTACAGAGGATCTTGGAAACAGTTTTAATGGATACCTAATATATCAATCTATGATGTGAACCTAAAAAAATACACAGCTAAAGGCATAATGTCTTCACATTTTACTTTTATTATGAATATATGAAAATTTCATGGAACGAAGTTCATCAAAAAGGTTCTCTTGTGGAGTATAATGCTCAGATATAATTTTTTTAGGTTTACATCATAGCTCTATTAGTAATAAACAAGCACTGAAAATTTCACCTTGATTGGATGAATAATAAACCCAGGAGAGTTTTTGGCATCTCGTGAATTGATAATTTGAGAAAATTAAGTTTAAAGTTTCCATATGTATTTTTTGGAAAAACAATCCTGATTCAAAAACTTGAACAGGCATCCAGATTATTTAAAATAAGCCTGCTGCATAGGTTTCCCCTTCTTTTTCTTTATTCTTGTCTCCTGCTTTTTTTCTCTGGCCTCTGAGGACCTTTCTTCTCATTTTTGTGCTAACCTTGGCTTTATAATTGGCCTTCGTTACTCACAGTCGATCAGCTTGGCTAACTCCAGCTTGATTCAGGGCTCCTAGATTCATTCCCATTGCTTCAAGGACTTTTACAGTAGCCTTTTCACCAATGTTGAAATGAGCAACAGCATCATAGACTCCCAATTTAAATATATTTGACCCAACAAACACTGTTTTTGGTACTCTTCGCCAAATCATGCCATTGAAAGCTTCGTTTTGGTTCTGAGTTTTTCCATCCAGACACTTGGAGAGTAAAGCATCATCACTTAAAGTGGCATACACAGGCTTAAGTGCCACTGTCACATCAACAGGCAAACCTTTCCCAGGCTTGTAATTACTGGTTTTCAGAGCCTGATCCCTCTTATATCCACACCAGCTATCCTTTCCGTCAGGACAATGTGTATGCAAAGGGCGTTTATCTGTGGAGGCACAGTGGAAAAGCGAAGCAAGCACATTTTTCTTCATTGTAGCAAGATTTCCAGTGTTGCTTCTGATGGCTATTCCATAATAGTTCTGCATCTTATCTATCATACTATCGGTCAACTTTCCTTTCCCACCTAACCCTTTTCTCCCTTTTTTTAGTTTCCTCAAAGCTGTCCCAAGACGTTTTTGGACATGCCCAACACATTCTTTTTTTCTCACAATAACACCAAAATCTTCTTTGTAAATATTTTCAATTGCATTAAAGCTTTTGCTATCTCCATCCCCAAACAATTCATGGTACTGAAGTTTATGGCAACCTACTGAGCGCTTAAAAATTCGCTTTGTGCCTTCAGGCTCCATAGCTGGTGCTGACCCACTATAGTTTGCTTTGCATTTTGATGCATGTTCTGCTTTCCAAAGTTCACTTTGTAAATCATCCTTACCTTCAAACTTCTTACAATTGTGACAAACTTTACTTAGCGGCTCCACATCGAGAACTTTCCCAGTTTCCATAGAGATTGCCGTAACACACCCATGCAATGAAGAGAATCCCCTTCTTTGCCATGTTCCATCACATGAAATAGCAGTTTTGAGGACTCCATTTTCATTGACTTCGTCACTTTTTAAATCATGGATTTCATCTACAGCATCTTTCATGGTCGATTCAGCAACATCTTTGGCAGCACGCAAGATGGCTTTTGAATGGTAATCATAAGCCCTTGGGCCAACTGATTGGGGCATGTCCATTGTTGAACAAAATTTTTGCATTGCTGATAAGCCACAACCAATAGATCTCATGCCATAGATCATTCTCCTGTTTACTTCATAACAATGGCCAACTTTTTTTGAAGAATAGAATTCTTCAGAGCATCCACACGCGCCACAACGAAGAGAAAGACACGAAGCACAACCCATCCGCTTGGTACCATCTTCAACAAGTTCTAGCTGGCACTCAAAACATACTTTACATGGCATTGTTTTAAACATGCTTCCCAAAATATCAACATCAATAATGCGATAACCACTTAATAGATTTTCATTCGTCAAAGGAGCACTCGCTTTAGCAGTTGAACCAATTTTTCTAGCCGAAGCTGACGTACACGTGGTTGTTGCTTCATCTCGAGATGTTGATTCAAGCAAATTTTCATCGCTCGTACTTGCTGTGGAAGTTTCACTCGTTTTCGAACATTTTGGGTTTATAGCGAACTGATTTCCACCAAACTTACGCTTCTTTGAATAACCAGAACGCTGTTTAGCCATTTTCGAAGAAGTGAACCGCAATTTAAAACCAAGAAATTGATTGAAACTTTAAAATACAAAATGGCGTTGTAGTAAGAAAGCTCGACCTTCTCAAAAAGACGTTATACTTCATTTAGAGTACAATATACTAGCTTCAAATAGAAGTGTAGTGAGGGAGGGGTAGTCAAGTACAAGTATGAACTTTTCTGGTTGGAAGTCCTGAGCCAGTAACGTCGATTTAACCGAAACATTCGGTTGCTAGGGTGGTTGCTATGAGTCAATTTTGATAGTAGACAACTTTGTTTCAAAATTTGACCCCTTAGGAACCCAGATATGACAAAAATATTATGCTAGCGTGAAAAAGCATAAAATAAAGACCCAAAATTCACAAATCTTGAAAAAGTGATTTTTCCCAACTACAAATGTATAAGCAAAGAAACATTTAGATCCTATTTTATCGCAAATGAATAACTCCCATCAAATACATCAAACAATCGTTGTAATTAAGCGTTGTTCGAAGTCATGAACTGAAAATATTAAACAGTAGAAACACCGACAATGAACGAGTGATAGTCGGTGAGTACGCTCTTACTTAGCATCACTGGAGACCCGAAAAATATAGCTACGTGATTGGCTTATTTCTCTACCGTTGCTCACCGTTGCTCAGAATACTGAATCTGATCATTTGATTGGTCAGCATCCTGTGCTGTTGCTCAGAAAAGGCTAAATTTAGCATCAACCATTGCTCCCGCCATTTGCATAGTCACGTTTAGCTGATGCTAACTAGGTCAGTACCCAGGCTTAATTAGGTAGGGTCAGGTGTTCTCGGGTTGCGGATTTAATATGGGCGCGCGAAAATAGACACCCAACTCACGGCATTCCTCGCGCAAATAATCGCGCAGCGCCCCTTAAGTGATTGCGAATTTTATTAACGTGGTCAGGCACTAAAAATTATAATATTTGACTGAATATGTTAATTTTAAAGATGTTGGTGCGCAAAAATACTCGCCAAAAGACTGAATAAATTAATCTGGAAATTCTGACCGTTGCTTGAGCAACGATAGCAACCCTCTGAATCCGCCTCTGTGATGTAACAATGGGCAGCTATGACGGCGCTGAGGTATGCGAATTGGTCGGCCTTTTCATACTTAGCAACCTTAAAAACAAGTTTGGCAACGAAAACATTGGCCTTTATAGAGATGACGGATTAGCTATTTTAAAGAACAAAACCAGCAGATTGGCAGACAAAGCAAGAAAAGACCTACATAAAATTTTCGAAGAATTTGGACTTAAAATCACAGCCCAAGCAAATATACATGTAACAAACTTCCTAGATGCAACATTTGACTTACAAAAGGAACATACAAACCTTATAGGAAGCCCAATGACGATCCGCTTTATGTTAACAAGCATTCAAACCACCCACCTAGTATTTTAAAACTCCCAACATCCATAAATAAGCGCATTTCACTCCTTTCATCAAACTACGCAACATTCCAGGAGTCCGCACCCACATACCAAAACGCATTACACCACAGCAATTTTAACCAACAATTAGTATACAAGCCAATGAGGAAACAAGCCAACCACGTAGGAAGCGACATAGAAACATAATTTGGTTTAACCCACGATACAGCAAGAACGTTAGAACACACATAGGACGATGTTTCTTAAACTTAATTGACAAACATTTCCCAGCACACAAGCTACACATGATTTTCAACAGAAACACAGTAAAAGTTAGTTATAGCTACATGAACAACATTAAACCACAATCGTGAAACACAACACACACATTCTCAGGAAAAATGAAGGGAAAAACAATAGCACAAGTGGTTGTAACTGCAGAAATAAAGATCAATGCCCACTCGGTGGGCAATGTTTGACAAACAACATCGTATATAAAGCAACTATTTCGACAAACAACACTAATGACACTAAGCATTACATAGGCATGACAGCAAACAGTTCTAAGGAGCGAAACAGAAACCACACCAAATCTTTTCAATACAAAAAATATTCAAACGAAACCGAACTCTCCAAACACATATGGAATTTGAAAAACAAAAAACAAAATTTTAACATTAATTGGTCAATTTTAAAACGGTCAGCAGCATACTCAGGGGGGTCTAACCGATGTAATTTATGTTTGGAAGAAAAACTTTGTATTATGAAATCCGAAAAACCCACTTTACTTAACAAAAAATCAGAAATCCTTTCAACATGTCGGCACAAAAACAGGTTTAAGATAAAGAACGTAGGTGTAGGCAAGAAGAAAGGTAGGAATGTAGGTAGCGCACCATCGACACACACAGCGCCATCAACCCACACACCCATTAGCAATGACGTAAGCAACTCAACCTATTTAAGACAGCGCCGAATCGAAAATCTTCAGCCGCCTGAAGATCGCCCAGCGTGAAACTGACAGTAGCGACCATCAACATTTGAGGTAAGCCCACTTATTATATATATATTATATAATATCTCTGTTATACGAAATAATCGTTCAAATGACATGAACAATCATCATTCAAGAGGAGTTAATTTCAGTAATTTAACTTATATTAGATGTGCAAATAAACAAAAGAGTGTCTTCGTGCCGATTAATTTCTGTCTATTGAATACTAGATCAATTAACAAGAAAGAACTCATTCTTAAAGATTATGCGATCGAGAATGATATTGATATTTTTGCAGTGACTGAGACTTGGTTACGTGATAATGATACATTTTCTATTGCTGAAGTCTGTCCCACAGGATATCATTTCTATCATGTCCCACGGAAAACTTCACGAGGCGGAGGGGTTGTCTGCTATTAAAGAAAAGTATCCAAATGAAGAAACAATCTCAGAGGAAATTCATTTCCTTTGAATATATAGATGTAATTACGAAATGCTTAAATAGTAGCACAAGAATTGTTATCATTTATAGACCACCACCATCGAAGACCAACCAACTAAGCAGTTCTTTATTTTTCGAAGATTTTTGCACCCTTGCAGAACAGTTAATCATTTTACCTGGTAACTTGTTAATAGTAGGCGACTTCAATTTCCACGTGGATAACATTACTAACTTAGATACCATTAAATTCAATAAGATACTGGAGTCGTTTAATTTGCGACAACACGTAAATGGCCGAACTCACAAGAAGGGCCACACCCTAGATTTAATAATAACAAGGGCTGAAGATAGACTGGTGTCTAACATTAAAATACATGATCCAATGTTATCAGATCATTTAGCTTTACACTGTTCGTTACGTCATCAGCAACTGTGATCTTCCGACCCTTATTGACCAGTACGAAAAGTCATTGAAAGAGACATTACAGAAGCATGCTCCATTAAAAATACGAATTATTACTCTTCGCCCATCAGCACCATGGTATAACGAGGAAATTGGTAAAGCCAAAAGAAAGCGAAGGAAATTTGAGCGCCGCTGGCGAGCATCTAGATTATGTGTTGACAGACAGATGTATGTTGAACAATGTCAGGTGGTGAATAGTATGGTCAAGAATGCTAAGACATCATATTATTCCTCGGCCATTTCTGATAATGCACATAACCAGAAAGTATTATTCAACACGGTTGACAAATTACTTCACAGAAAACCAGAGAAGTGTTATCCAACCGCATCATCAACGATCGAGCTTGTAAATAATTTTGCAGATTTATTTAGTAATAAGATAACCATCATACGAAATGAGCTAGCTACTGAATCCATCCCTGGCAACCAGTTGAACTCAGTGGAGCAGCAGACACAATGCGTCGAGCTTACAGTGTTTCAAACGGTGATGGAACAAGAAGTTGAAAATTTTATTGAAGTGGTTGGTAAACATTCTGGTGAACTTGACCCTATACCTGCAACAATTCTCAAAGGCTGTAAAAGGACTCTACTACCTACGCTCACTAACATCATCAATAAATCACTTCAGTTAGCATGTATGCCTGCACAACTTAAAGAAGCTATTTTGAAACCTAAACTGAAGAAAAGCACTCTGGATTTCGAACAGTATCTAAATTTCAGACCGATTTCAAATTTGAAATTGCTATCTAAAATAACTGAGAAGGCTGTTGCTATTCAACTTATGGATTATATGATCAATAATAACTTAGAAGAACCTCTCCAATCAGCATATAAACGCTTTCATAGTACAGAAACAGCCCTCCTAAAAGTGCAAAATGACATTCTTGTTGCTATTGACAACCAAAAATGTGTAGTGCTGCTCTTACTAGACATGTCTGCAGCATTTGACACGGTCGACCACGAACTTTTACTGGAACGAATGTCAAAACGGTTTGGAATAAAAGGCCAGGTGTTAAAATGGTTTCAGTCCTACCTTCAAAATAGGATGCAGGCTGTGATGATCGATGGTGTTAAATCAGCTGTTAAAGATCTACGTTGGGGAGTCCCGCAAGGATCAGTTCTTGGCCCTATATTGTATTTGTTATACACGTCGCCCCTCGGTGATATAATTTGACGTCATGAAATTGATTTCCACTTTTATGCGGATGATTCACAACTATACTATGCTTTTGAGCTGACTACCAATGAACAACCAGGTGCACTAGTGCAAATAGAAGCACGTGTAAGAGAGATCGACTCATGGATGGTTAGTAATAAACTAAAGCTAAATGGAGACAAGACAGAGTTGCTAGTAATAAATGCATGCCATCGTCCATGTCCTCCTATAGAACATATAGATGTATCTAATTTCAAGATTCAACCTACTAGCTCAGCTTGTAACATTGGTGTAATTTTCGATCGACATATGTCTCTTGATCAACATGTGACTAACATCTGCAAAGTTTGTTTTTTCCACCTGCGTAATATAGCAAAAATAAGGGACTATCTATCTACGTCGGACATTGAAATTCTTGTCCACGCGTTTATTACCTCTAAATTGGATAGTTGTAATTCTCTACTATATGGGCTGCCAAAATTCTTGATAGATCGATTACAAAACGTGCAAAACAGTGCAGCCCGCTTGGTAACACGAAATAGAAAATTTGATCACATCACTCCTGTTATGAAACATCTACATTGGCTTCCCGTCAGCCAACGTATTATCTATCTACAAGATGCTTCTTATTACCTACAAGGCCCTAAATAATCTTGCACCATGTTACATTAGGGATATGCTAAAACCACTTACATCAACACGCTTATCTGCGAAAGGACTTCTTTCGGTACCTGAGTAAAATTAGTGGTCAACGATCGTTTTCACATGCCGCCCCTAAACTGTGGAACGAACTTCCGGATGCAGTACGCCAATCTGAATCACTATCATTGTTAAAACTAAATTAAAGACATATTTATTTAAACAATTTTATGAGTAATTGACTCTAGTTTTACCTATGTAATTAACTAGCTTGTAGTACATATTTGAAATTGTAATATTATTATTAGTTGTTTTAAAACTTTGCATTGTAAAGCGCAATTGAGCTATAGGAAATGGCGCTATAGAAATAAATTATTATTATTATTATTATTATAGTATATTCGTTCTATCTTTACGGTATTGAGCACTTTTCGACATTTCGCGAAGAACACTTTGTTTGTTTGAATATATATATTTATATATATTATATATATATATATATACATATATATATTCAAACAAAGTGTTGTTCGCGAAATGTCGAAAAGTGTTGATGGTCGCTACTGTCAGTTTCACGCTGGGCGATCTTCAGGCGGCTGAAGATTTTACTTACGTCAATGCTAATGGGTGTGTGGATTGATATATAGTTATATATAGTAGTACATATTTATATACATTATTATATATAGTACTACATATACATATATATATATATATATATATATATATATGTATATGTATATGTATATGTATATGTATATGTATATGTATATGTATATGTATATGTATATGTATATGTATAACTATATATATATAACTATATATATAGTTATATATATATATATATATATATATATATATATATATATATATAGTTATATATAGTTATATATTTAACAAATAGATTCCATTTTGCCGTTGTCTGTTCAGTTATAGATGCACAGATGACGTCACAACGTGGTAAGAACAAAAAGTGGCCCACGAGACGCAGTCGAGTGGGTCACTGATGTTCTTACCACGTTGTGACGTCTTCTGTGCATCTATAACTGAACAGACAACGGCAAAATGGAATCTATTTGTTAAATATATAACTATATATATATATATATATAACTATATATATAGTTATATATATATAGTTATACATATACATATACATATACATATACATATACATATACTCATATATAATCTATTTGTTTTATACAATTAAAATTTTAAAGGTTTTTGTCGAAACTCTTGCCGGATTTGGGGGCATGAAGAAGGAAAAAAGCAAGTCAGCTGACGTGATCTGACGTGACCATGTGTCTGTTCTCTAATAGCAACCAGGGTATTGTATAAATATATATAGTTCAATCTACAGACACGGTGTTTCGCTGTACAACAGCTCATCAGTGTAGCTTGGAACAATCTGAATGAATTTCATCAATTACTTATACACATGCGATTGTCGGTGACAACCGCATGTGGGACAGCATTGGTGAAGTACATTGAGATAGTGTGAAGTGCGCATGGGCCCAGAGTGCTCAAACGTCCACAAGGGTAGTGAGCGTTGCATTATCGCTAATAGGTACCCACGGCAACTTCACAGAGTGCTCAACAACACCGAAGTGAAGGAACGTACATAGTTCAATCTACAGACACGGTGTTTCGCTGTACAACAGCTCATCAGTGTAGCTTGGAACAATCTGAATGAATTTCATCAATTACTTATACACATGCGATTGTCGGTGACAACCGCATGTGGGACAGCATTGGTGAAGTACATTGAGATAGCGTGAAGTGCGCATGGGCCCAGAGTGCTCAAACGTCCACAAGGGTAGTGAGCGTTGCATTATCGCTAATAGGTACCCACGGCAACTTCACAGAGTGCTCAACAACACCGAAGTGAAGGAGCGTACATAGTTCAATCTACAGACACGGTGTTTCGCTGTACAACAGCTCATCAGTGTAGCTTGGAACAATCTGAATGAATTTCATCAATTACTTATACACATGCGATTGTCGGTGACAACCGCATGTGGGACAGCATTGGTGAAGTACATTGAGATAGCGTGAAGTGCGCATGGGCCCAGAGTGCTCAAACGTCCACAAGGGTAGTGAGCGTTGCATTATCGCTAATAGGTACCCACGGCAACTTCACAGAGTGCTCAACAACACCGAAGTGAAGGAGCGTACATAGTTCAATCTACAGACACGGTGTTTCACTGTACAACAGCTCATCAGTGTAGCTTGGAACAATCTGAATGAATTTCATCAATTACTTATACACATGCGATTGTCGGTGACAACCGCATGTGGGACAGCATTGGTGAAGTACATTCAGATAGCGTGAAGTGCGCATGGGCCCAGAGTGCTCAATATATATATATATATATATATATATATATATATATATATATATTTCAAAAACTCATTAATAATTATTCATAAGCTTTTTGGCAAATCACATCTCCGTATTTAGTCACGCGCAAGGCTTTTATACCTGATAAAATCCATGAATACTAATTAGCATGAACATTATATAAAATTCGTACGAACTTTATATAATGTTCATGCTAATTAGCATTTCATACATGGAGCAAATTTACCGCTTTTTTGCAATCGTATTTACTTCATAACACAACACCCAACCAAATATTTATTTTATATCACAAACACCGAACACATTCAACTGGAGCCTAAGCCTCCAAAATTAATATTACAATTATTAAACACACAACCAGTCAAAACAGAGCCACACGCTCTCTCAGGTACGTCTCGTTCTGGCAAAGCAATGTTAGCTAACACTTCGTCAGGAACATCAAAATCAAACAAACTCAAATCCAAGTCCGTCAGTTCTTCGCTTTTCCCCTCTGTCATGCCTTCTCCATTCGATGCTGGTGGTCCTAAAACGTTGCTCACTTTTAACTCCTGCTCGTCGCTTTTTCTCATACCCCAACAAAGCGTTCGACCTGTGCCCTGTCCGTTCTCGGATTAATTTCTCTTGCACATTCGATTGGAAAAGCCTTGACGCACACGTCACTCTCAGACAGTGAGATGTCTTCCTACTCAAACCAGCACTTTCACATAACTGTGGAAGAATTTCATTTAGCGTATTAACACCCACCACCATGTTGTAGTACTCGTACACTTCTACATTTAAATTAGGCTTGAAATAAAATGCCTCTCGTTTCTCTGCTAAATATTTTATCTTATCGAGATACTTTGCATAACATTTCCTAATACATCGGGAGTGATTAACGTCTTTCCCTACGCAACAAACATGCCTTACAACTCGTGGCTTGTATTTAAGGTCTTTCAGACCGCCATGATAAGTTTTGGAAACACTCTCATCATACGTTACGCAGTCTAAGTCAACACCAAAGTTAGAAAACCTCAAGCCCCTATGCTCTTTAGATCTTAATCCGAATAACTTTCCATTATAAAAATAAATCGTATTCATCAACGACTTAGCTGTATCGTCACCCAGCAGACCCTTCTCCCATAAAATTCGTTCGTCTTCCTCTGTTATCGGCGTTCTTTCCACCATTTTAGCAGTCTTGCCGACTCCATCACGCGTAGCTACTTTCATCTCTCCGTCCAGTACTTGACGAAACAACGCCAATCTTCAAAGGAATCATTGAATAATATTCATTAAAAATACCACAAAATATGCCCTATTTAATTAAAATCCAATATAAATAAATCTTGCTCAACAAATTACAAAACATACCTCACTTCGTCCTTAGCGAGCAACGAAATCACTAGACTGCCATTTTGTATTTGCAAACGCCTCTGTAGACCACACACGATACTGTAAAGTGTTCTCGCAGGGTATCGTTTGCCATTTTGTTTGCAAACCTCTTGCATAAACTTTGAAAGCCAAAAATTCAATGATTCAACCGTCATACTGGTAAGAATTGTGTCTAAACGCTGTACTTTCTCCGCGTCGAACGAGAACGAACAACTCTCTAAACTAGCATCTTTATTTCCCCTGCCCAACTGCCATTCATTGAAGATTCTATACGCCCATGTAGTGGAATCGCGTGTTGATTTTGGAATAGTGTCTTCCAATAACTTTCTTTCTTCTTCTGTACTTCTTGCTGTTCGAAAAACCCTTTTGGAACCCTGCATTTTACGAACCGAACCCAATTGCCTTTAACTAACCCCTTCCGAAAGGCTATCATTTTGCCTTCACTGTTGCATAATCGACTCAAACACCATATTTGCATACCCAACTATGCGAATCGAAATAAAATAATTCAAAACAAATCGATTTACATTGTTCTAAATCAACCGAATTTACCTCTAATACAAAATAAAAACCAGTACACTCCCTAGAGATTACAATCAATTGTTTTTGAAGCCATTTAAAACACTCGAACTCGCGTTTTATCATATCTAAAATGCTCGCGCTGCGCGCTCGCATTTTAAATATGATAAAACGCTCCTTCTCGTGTTTTAAATACTACATATATAACTATACATATATATATATATAACTATATATATATATATATATATATATATATATAAACATAAGTGTCAAGTTCGAAATCATACAGACGATAGAGTGCTCAATACCGAGGCAGAGCGGAATAGTAAAACAAAAGACAAACTTGAGTTACTTCATTCAAACTTTAATTCACTACAAATCTGTTTCGTATGGTAAGCGGAGCCTACCACACTCTTCAGGTGACTATTGCAACTGATAAGAAATTTGAATTATACTGGTCAAGGGATTAATCGGTTATGTGGTTGACTCATATGACAATGGTATGTAGCTAGGTGTGATAAATAGTCGGTTAATGATTACATAATAAGTGTTTCTTCCTATGTCTACAAGTGGATACGAGTTCGTTTCTACGGTTGAGTGAGCTTAGTTCTGGATAGCAGATAATGATAAACTTTTCATATAAGCATAGATTACATCGTTTAGTTTTATTAGAGTAGGGTTTACATTGTTTGATTATTCTCCATTTGATTGAGTATTGGACATCTGATTCTTTCAGTGACCAAATATATTTGCTGAGTTCGGTGGCAAATTTGTGTTTTGAATTTCTAAAAGAGCTGGTGTGGTTTAAATATCTAGTTTTAAAAGAGCTTTCAGTTAGTCCAACGTAAGTTTCCTGTATCATGTTATCCTCTCTGGTAACAAATAACAAATCTGTTCTTAACAAAGAAATCCAAACCAACCCAATTCCAGCCAAAACTAAATGCAATTGTCGCCAGAAAAGTACTTGCCCACTCAGCGGAAAATGCCAAACTGAAGGGATAGTTTATCAAGCTACGGTTACCAGAGAGGATAACATGATACAGGAAACTTACGTTGGACTAACTGAAAGCTCTTTTAAAACTAGATATTTAAACCACACCAGCTCTTTTAGAAATTCAAAACACAAATTTGCCACCGAACTCAGCAAATATATTTGGTCACTGAAAGAATCAGATGTC
>JAWNZC010000050.1:1147500-1235000 GCA_035771165.1 Paragorgia papillata
AAGCAATACATTGGCATGTCAGCAAGTACATTTAAAGAGCGATATCGTAACCATACTAAATCTTTCCAGAATAAAAAGTATTCAAATGAGACGGAACTTTCGAAATACATTTGGAATCTAAAAGAAAAAACCCAAAGTTTCGACATAACCTGGTCTATACTAAAACACTCAATTTCTTACACGGGAGGATAAAAAAGATGCAATTTATGTTTGGACGAAAAACTTTTCATCATGAAGGCAGACAAACAACTCTTACTAAACAAAAGATCAGAAATAGTTTCGACCTGTCGGCACAAAAATAGATTTCGGATCAACAACCTAAATAATCAAAGGAATGCGCGCAACGTTTCGACGCCCACACCCACGCTCCAAACGAATGCGCCGGACGTTTCGACGCCCACACCCACGCCCCAACTAACGCATTTAAGCAGCCCACTAACCGATATTTTTCAGTCGCCTGATGATCCCGTTTAGGGTGAAACCTCTGGTAGCGAAGACTTTAAGGTAAAACTATACTTCATACTTTGTATTTTGCTCTATCTATATATGGTATTGAGCACTCTCTAACATTTCGTGAACCAAAACTCACTTATATATATATATAAAACTATATATAACTATATATATATATATATATATAACTATAATATCCAGTGCTCTAATACTTGGTGTACATCTTGACAACAGTTTATATAATTTTAGTTTAGAGCAACGTTTACTTTATAAATGAAGGCGATAAACATATGAGCTCTCTCACAGTAACAAGCAGTAAATATTTTGATATTGACCTACCATTGCAGTCGTGAGTTGAACACCTCGAAGTGGCATTGATTTGATTAACCATATCCAAAAGTTTTGTTGACTCGCACACGAATAATCTCCTCTATATCTCCCGTTCTTGTGTTCTGCGGTTTTTCTTCATCCTCATCTGATGTTGGAAGATATTATGAGTGCTGATCATCGGTGTTCTCCTCTTCGGATGTAGCTGAACGACCCTCGAAGCAATCTACCATGTTTCTGGCAACGAGGGTTTGCTCCACACTCCTATGAGTTGTATACGTGGTCTTTCCTGGACGTATAAACCTTAAGCGAGTATGACTGCCGCTTTTGTATAGCACTTTTTTCCATTTTGCTGGGAGAACAAACTTCGTTCGACTACCTGCCCCTAGCCCTCTGGTAAAAGCCGATTTATTTCCTTTTTATTTTTGTATTAACTTCCTATCTGCTTTAGACAGTCTTCTTTTCTTTTTCGACGGCGCCATCTTCGTTTTCGCTACCCGAAATAACGCCCGTTGAATTTGAAATATTCAGGCACAGCTAACAACCGATCAACAAAACAAAACAAAACAATACCCTGGCCGGGAGGGAGAGAAAAACGTGGTTTAAAATAGCCTACTATCACTATAATCCAGCGGAACTCAAACCAAAATGGCGGCGTAAACCTTGTTTAGCGGTAATATACAGATTTTGCTTGATTTTAGTCATTAGACATATTTGATTGAAGATCTAACATTTCTTTCAAACAAATGAAACTACAAAATTTAGTTTTTCAAGGAAGGCATTGGCCCTTTTACCACAAAGCTTTGCAGACCTAATGCCAACGAGCTGTCCTACGAATCTGTATTTAGGCGACTAGGGACGAGCAGAATTTCTCATGCTATGTTTGTGCAACTTTCACTAAACTTGAAAATACTATAACTTGGAATTTTTTTATCTTTGAATGAAACCTAAACAGAATTTTACTTCTTTCGCTACAGAGAAGAGATATGCATTTTTATTTTTTAATTTGGGTGAATACTTTGGATAAGAAACAGAAACTTATTTTTCCAATAAGGTTTATTTATATTTAACTTTATTAACTTATTAATATTCACGAGACACAAAAACGTAACATATTTTATAATTCTTGTGATATCATTGTTTTATTATGTGAAGTTTCATAATGATCAAGTGTCATTTTCTGCTTCAATTTCGACATTGAAAATGACTCCAGATAGACTGGGTGGGTACCTTAATAACAAATTAAACCTATTTTCCTGTCAGCCAATAGACCAAACCTAAAAATATATTTTTTGTTAATTTCTTCTCATTTTTATAAAGCCAGATTTCCTATTCTATTCATTTCTTAATTAAATATTTTTGAACATTTACTGGCTTTTTCTTTCTATGTACATAAACAACTTTAGTTGGCTTGATTTTTTCAAGCAACTAAACAAAACGATTATTTTTTCGTTGAACTTCGCCACATCTGACACACCACGAGACAGGAACCATCTTAGAAAACCGAAGACTTACAACTTGCACAAAACCAAAGACTTGGATTTCTAGTAGCTCAAGCACAAAACGGCAGGGGCGGATTTAGACTACATCAACTAAGTCGCGCGACGAAGTGAAAATTTTACGTGAATATATAATTTTCGTTCGTTGCACGTTGTCAAAAATTTACAAATAAAATCCTGCAAATAAAAAATAATTATCTACTAGGAAGGAGTATGTTCTATTCTTAAAATGCCTATCTACAGAGGCTTCAGTTCAGGCCAGAAAAATTTCCCCGTTGGCGTTTTTCCGTTTTCTTTACGCGCGAGGCCTAATTCTGTAGCGACTTTCGAGGGGAAGCAGTGGGATGCACGGGACATAATGGGAGAATCAAGGATCGGGTTCACAGTCATTTCCAGGCAGCAAATGCGATGCAGGCTCTCGGCTTGATGAATTTGACGAAGGAAAGCAGTTAGTCACTTTTTGACGAAGTTGGTTGGTTTTGAAAGATCTTTTAACGTTCCTGATTGGCTAATTATTTTCTAATTACGACTTACGATTGGTGTAGAGGGTGAAACGTCATTTTGCAGGATACGCGCCTTTCTGAGTAATCGGTATGGTTAGCCATCGCTTCTGTGGTTCTACGAGGCCATGCGCATATTCTGCGTCCTTTTTATATTCCCAACACTCAATAGCAAGGATATCTACAAGACATTTATGATGAAATATTCGTGAAACTTTCACCAAGTGCTTTATGCACTGAAGATGACTGTAAGACGTTGTTCAAAGGTTAACTCGCCAATAAGACCTTTATTACTTGCATTTGTTCAACTATTTATACAGTTCGTTACACCGGAAGTCCACCGGAAATCCATGCATCTAATTACAAGTAAATACATCTAAATCTATTACATCTCCCTTTCTCCTAAAATATTTTTCTTCTTCTAATTTATAAACAGATTAAATATAAACACCTAGCTATCAATTCAATATAAATTTTTGTCTCTTTTTCTCAAAGGTTTTTAACTACGAAGATTTAATTGATTTGAACTTTATCCTACTTTGTCTCTTTTTAACTAAGAAATTTTACAAATTTAATCTATTTGGTTCTTTAACAACTCTTCCCGACCTTGTAACTCTGCATGTAAGCTGTTTTTGTCTGGCTGCGATAAATCCATGTACTGGCTAGTTTCTCCAGCAGATGGCTGGTCTTCTGACACATCTGATTCCTCTAGCTCTGTTGCTTGTTCATAAGGTTCTTCAACTTTACACAGATGTCGTCGATTCCTTCGAAATTGTCCACTTCGCGACTGAACAATGTATGACCTTGGGTGTTCTGTTTCGTTGACCACTACTGCTTTCGGACTTCCTTTCTGATCTTGTATTCTAACGACATCTCCTGGCCTCAAAACTGGCAGGCTTTTGCTCCCCACGTCGTAATTTCTCTTTTGTTGCTCTTTATAAAAAGAAAGCTGCTTCTGAACATCCGCGGGTTTTAGGACTTTTGGTTGAAGTTGCTCTTCCGTCACTGGGAGTATGGACTTAGTGCGACGGGACATCAAGCGTTGAGCAGGACTACCAAGAACACTATCTCGAGGTGTGTTGCGATGATTAAGCATAGACATGTATGGATGGATCTTTGCCGTCCTGTCGAGCCTTTTTCAGTAATTTCTTTGCAACTTGTACTGCTCGCTCGACTCCTCCATTGCTCTGCGCGTACCTTGGAGAGCTGGTCACGTGCTGAAATCCCCACTGACGAGAAAAGTTCTGAAACTCAATACTAGAAAATTGCGGTCCGTTATCGCTGTGTACGAAATCCGGAATTCCGTATCGCGCGAAGCGAGTTTTCAGCTTTGCAATTACCATGGATGACGTAAGCGAACTCAGCAAATCGATTTCAAACCATCACGAATAGAAATCAGCTGTCAACAGATACTGCTTCTGCTCGAAATCAAAGATGTCGACGCCAATCCTTTACCATGGTCTGGATGGAACCGGAAGAGATTTAAGAGGCTCTTTTTGTTGAAGCTTCTGGTTGCTATTGCATACAGCACACTGCTTGACTTGACCATTTCTTCAATATCACCACACATGCTTGGCCAATATACGACTTCACGAGCTGTGCGCTTTGAAGCTTCAATTCCCAAATGTGGTTGGTGAACAGCCTCTAAAACGACTAATCTCATGGACTTGGGTATAATCGTCTTATCTCCTTTGAAGACGATGTCGTCGTTGATGGACATCTCTTCTTTAAAACCCCAATACACACGAATCTCGGGACTAACTTGGGACTTGTACTTTGGCCAACCATTTACAATGAGCTCTTTCAGTTGCTGGATATCTTTATCTGCTTTACTTTCCTCTTGCAACTGCTGTAGGCGTTCCTCAGACATAGGCAGTACAACATGCACTTCTAACTCTTCTTCTAGTTGGTCTTCTGACTGGATGTCCAAATATGATCTGCTTAACGCATCAGCGATATAAAGCTCCGATCCAGGCTTGTAGGAGACTTCGAGATCATACCGTTGGAGTCTCAGTAGCATTCTCTGCAACCTCAGCGGTGACTCATTCAATGGCTTTCTAAAGATTGCTTCGAGCGGCTTATGATCGGTCTCTACTTGCACTTGCTTTCCATAGATAGTGGAATCTCTCGCAACCAAAAACTATCGCCAAGAGTTCTTTTTCAATCTGCGCATGCCGTTGCTGCGTATCTGTAAGGGCTCCAGACGCACAGGCTATGGGTTGATCGTTCTGCATACAGACAGCTCCCAAACCAGATTGACTGCTGTCCACAGAGATTGTGACAGGCTTATTCACATCATAGAATGCCAGTGTTGGTGGTTTGCTGCAGGCTTGCTTCAATTCGTCATACACATCTTCTTGTTCGTGATTCCAAACCCAGGGCGTGTCTTTTCTCATTAAATCTCTTAGTGGCTTGCTTTTTTCAGCTAGGTTTGGTATAAACTTTCCAAGATATTGAATCATAACTGACTTGATACCAAATGGTAGACGTTTGAACTCGTACCTACCAAATGGCGTATTAAAACAAGTGAGCGATGAAGACTCTTCGTCGAGTGGTATTTGCCAGAATCCACTTGTGGTGTCCAGTTTTGAGAAGACCTTCGCGTTGGGAAAACGTGACACTACTTCCTCAACAGTTAACATCGGATAGTGTTCCCTTTTGATGGCTAAATTAAAATCACGTGGATCTAAACAGATCCTGAGCTTTCCTGGCTTTACCATGGTGACCATGGACGAAACCCAGTCGGTCGGCTTGTTTACCGGACGAATGACGCCAAGTTTTTCCATTCTGTCTAGCTCTTCTTTAACACGTGACCGTAGTGCCACTGGTACTCGTCTCGGAGCGTGAATTACTGGTTTAACTGATTCATCTAACTGTATGTGATGTTTTACGGGTAAACATCCAATGTTATCAGCAGCGAAAACCTCCTGGAACTCAGCGACCATTTTAGACTGGAAATGTTCTTCCTGATGTTCTTCCTGTTTGAGACTTTGTACTCGTTGCAACAGGCAAAGGTCTTCACACGCTCTTAAGCCCAATAGCGGTTGTGTTGCTTGTTCCACGACAAAATACTGCATCATGTAGTCATCGTTTCGGTACTTGCTCTTTAGATAAACTTCTCCAGCCACAGCTATTCTGTTCCCGCCATAAGAAAAAAGCCTGGTCGTGGTCTTATTCAGCGGCGTCGAAGTTCCAATCTTTTCGAATATCTTTCTTGGTATAACATTGCATTTAGCGCCGGTGTCTAGCTTGAAGTTGACATCTGTCCCTTCGATATTTAAGACGGCATGCCATTCCTCGTCTTTCGCTGTAACTTCGCTAACCACTTCGTTTTGATTGATCATTCCGATGAAGAAATCGTCGTGTTCCATAGTATGAACTGGCTTGCTTCTACACACTTTCGCGAAGTGATTTCTTTCTACTGCTTCTCACCGTATCATCCTTCACTCCAACTACAATTCGATCTCGGATAAGTTCGTTTGTGAGCGACCCGAACTCACAATGCTTCGCTTGCAATTTGAGTTCCGTGACAAAATTATCAATTGTTTCTCCGGTCGCTTGCATTCTTGAGTTAAACACATGTCTCTCGTATGTTATGTTCCTCTTTGGTATACAGTATTCTTCAAACTTTCGAATGACTTGTTCTGGATCATCAGCATCCTCATCGTCGCCAAAAGTTAACGTATTAAACACTTCAATTGCTTGTTCGCCAGCAAGGTTTAATAACATGCACGTCTTTTCTTTCTTTGATTTCCTCTCATATCCTGACGCTACTACGAATATCGAATATCGCTGTTTAAATCTCCTCCAATTTTCAGCGACATTTCCTTCGAAAGACAGTGCATTCGGCTTTACGAATCCTTCAGCCATCCTTGTTTCACCGCTGCCACCATGTAAGACCTTTATTACTTGCATTTGGTCGGCACTAGATCATGGTCGAGATACGGACAAATATGCGCCTGCTAGCTTTCAGTACAGCGGAGAACCTGCGCGTCATTACCATAACATTGCTCTGGATTCAAACGCGTTACGCGCGAAATCATTCTTTTCCCGCGATGGCTTCCACCGGGAAGGTACCGGTGGAGACCCAGATAATATTCTCTAATTCTAAAGATGATATGCTGGCAGAATTCGATGAATATAAAAGAAAAACACAGAGTGGATGGAGATGTTTCAATACAAGTGCTCTTTTAGGTGAGTACTAACGAATTCATTTTTTCAATTGTGATACATATTCATATATAAAACTCACATGACATATGCATATAAATTTAATATCATTTTTGGGAAGCATGTCGTTTGAAATATGTCATCTACGGCGTCACATTGCACCTACGGGTATTATTGCTATATACAATTCAAAAGATATGAAGGTAAAGTAAGGTGAAGTAAACTTTGTCTGTTGGAGTGTATAATAAATCATTCTTTATAGACCTAAAATTTTGGAATTTGCTTTTTAGGAGTCACTCAACACGTGGTTCTTGAGCCTATTTTTTAAAATTATTGCACTTGTGCAAATTTACTGTATATCTATAGCTATGTGTCTATATGTATATTTACAGTACACCTATATCCATATGTATATACATCTTTGGGTGTTCACTTGATCAAGAAGACAGCTCAACACAGTTAAGACGGTGTCCTGAACACAGATATAGTTATGGTTAAAAATGGTTTATTTACAGTTAAAACATTTACTCGAGTTTCACGCTCAAGGCAAATATATATATATATATATATATATATATATATATAATATATATATGCAGGTAATTCATATAAAGATGTATGTAGTTACATATAGATATACTGTATACAGTATATATAATAGAATAGAATAGAATAGAATATAGAATAGAATATAAATATAATATAAATATAATATAAATATAATATAAATATAATATAAATATAATATAAATATAATATAAATATAATATAAATATAATATAAATATAATATAAATATAATATAAATATAATATAAATATAATATAAATATAATATAAATATAATATAAATATAATATAAATATAAATATAATATAAATATAAATATATAATATAAATATATAATATAATATAATATAATATAATATAATGTAATATAATGTAATATATTATAATTATAATTATAATCATAACATAACATAACATAACATAACATAACATAACATAACATAACATAACATAACATAACATAACATAACATAACATAACATAACATAACATAACATAACATAATATAATATATATATAATATATATATATATATATAATCACAAACTTTAGTTTAAATAAATTTTATTTGCCTACATTAATTTTGAGGACCCAGCCCCTTTATCAAGGGGCCATAAGTGTAACTTCATTGAGCTTTTGCCCATTTACATGTATAATTATCTCCTATATTTTAAAGATAGTTAAAACTTGGCCTTTTTTTTTTTAATTAACACCGCAACAGATAAATCTGCTGATGAAGTTATTGAAGCCAGAAAGTCAAAAACAAGGGTGCAATGGAGCATATTAACACTACTGATGGGATTTAATTTCCATTTGATGGGACACCATTCATGTCTGCTGGAATAGTTCACTACCAATGCCACCAAGGTGATGATATTGACAGGAACACCAAAGTAAAAAGACAAAGATCATTGGATAGAAAGGAGGTACAATTAATAGTCAGTATACATGTACGGTATGTATACTTGTATATGCAGTATGCACACCAGACTGATAGTCATTGATGTATAAGTACTGTAGTGTGTTCTGAAGTATCATGTAGCAATAAGAGTAATGTGCTGCAAAATGATAAACAAAACACTGACATTTCAAATGACCCTCGTTAGAGTGAAAAGTGTTGATTACACTTGTCTATAACTGCATGTTAACTTTTTTTTCTCATTGCAGGACCATGATCATACATTTAGAAAAAGACACAAGCATTTTCAGTCATCCAAAAAGCTTGGCTGCACCAGCAAAGTAATTATGTCACGGATCCTGAAGTTTCCTGAATATGCAGTAAATATATTTTCCATCGAGTAGACTAATTACAGTACATGTATATTAAAATATCACAATGTTTCATAATTGATTACTCTCATAGCACATACCAATTGGTCTCAACATCATTCTTTTGAATTTTATTTTAAAAACTAAGACCAAATGAAATAGTGAATAAAAATGAGAAAAATTGAAAAGAATGGAGTTAAGTGTATCATGGGTCAATCCTGAAAATATATACAGCATACCTTCCCCATGCATGGAGGAAATGGCAAATTGGCCGTCCCCTCTCTTCAAACAACCTAGAATAAATAACTGAAGTAAATCTAAAGATGCGTTTACCTCTTTCTGATGACACTAATTTTCTCTTTTAACAATGTGAATGAACCCAAGATTAATATCGGACAAAATGGAGCAAAGCCAGAAAGAAAAATGAAGGAAGCAGCAGCATTATTAAAGAAAGACTTGCTGGCTGGAAAGACACTAAAGATGGTGGATCAGTTTGTGTTGAAACTTCCTGGTGCTGATAGTCATAAATTTCATGAGACGGATGGGGAGGTACTGTTAAAAGTATAACTGATGAAAATTGCACAAACAGGCTGCACCGTTATTGTTTAGCTACCTAGGGCAAATGTTGATAAGCTTACATTTTTTTTTCCATTTTCTTTTGGGGGTGGCGTATTAAATTTTCCACATTAATGTGTGAAGAGATAACTGTATTTCTGTGTGGTAATTTTTCTTTTACATACATGTAGGGAGCAAATTTACGTGAACCAATTGACCCACTTATTGTTAAAGAAATAAAGCAAATGGATGTTATTGGTGTGCGCAGTAGTGCAGAAGTAAGGCGTCATTTGGACAAATTTATCAAAAGTGAGCTGTTCCATGGAGAAGAACCTCCATATAAGTCTAGCCGACGTTATTATCCAACTGATGCTGACATACGAAACATACTTCATGCATCTCGTATTGGTGACAGGAAGACTCCTGATGATCAGTTGAACTTGGAAATTAAATGTGAAGAGTGGAAAAAATCCAATCCAGATGATTTTATCTTTTATAGGGTGAGCTTCATTAGTGCTGAGATTATTGCAATTAGTGGTGCATAATTAAAAAAAATCAATACTGTTTTGCAAAAATCCCTAAAAATCTTTGGCAAAAAAATTAAAACTTAAAAACTTCTGAGAATTCTCAATGTCAGGATTCTAGAAACCTGTTCAAATACCCCTTAAAAGTTTCGAATGCCTCTTAAAACTCTTGGGAAAGTTTGGAAAATTCCAAGATTAAGAAAATCAGTAAAATCTTTGGAAGAACATTGAGATATTTGAAATTCCGGAAATCTTGCACAACTTTTGTAGAGTGATAATGATATCAACCCCTCAGACTACATGTGCTGTATTTCAGTGTGTGACACAGGATTCAGGTTTGAATTTATTGGAACTTTATTTAACATGATTTTATAATTTTTTACTGTAGCATTCAATGGTACAAGACCAGTCAAAAACAAATTTTTTGTTTGTTTACCAATCTCACTGGATGAAACGCCTACTGCTGTTATATGGCCAAGAGATGTGTCTAATGGATGCAACATACAGGACTTGCAGGTACTGTGTGATTAAAGTACAGTATGCAGCTAAAGTATTATATTGTACATGTCAACTGTATTTGTAAGTTGCAATACTACAGTAAGGTATACCATTGATAGAGATGTTTTTACCAGCAAAAAAAACCATAATTACCTGTATACTGTACTGTAATTACTAACAGACATCTCACATTTTTATTGTTTTCAACAGATATGTTTTGCCACTGTTTTTTCTTTGTGTTCGATCAAACGTTGGCTACATAGTTGTGGCTGTCTTCATCCCTGAAAATGAGGACATGGATTCTATCTCTGAGGTTCTTATAATCATAAGAAAAGAAAATCCATTGTGGAATCCTAGAAATGTTATGGTCGACTTCTCCCTTGCAGAAATTTGAGCCATTGAAGAATGCTTTCCAAGTAAGGACATTGATTGCTAATCTGCATTTTAAACTGACTTAAATTTGTGATCATAGTACTACTTTGGATTTATTGTATTTTTGCAGAGACATATGTCCATGTCTGCGATTTTCACCGTGAAAAAGCATGGAATGAGTGGGTATCCAAAATCAGCAATGGAGTAAGTGAATCCAGGAATGAGGTACTGCAATATCTACGCAACATTGCAAAAAGCTCCAATCAAGCTATGCTTGAAGAAAACATCGCCAAGCTGAAAGAAAGCCAACCATGGGGTCAATCATTGCAGTTACAAATGTATTTCACAGAGTTCTGGGGTTTGCATATGAAGGTACATGTAATAAAATACTAATAAGTACTGTAAAACAACTTGACAAGCAGTTACATTCCCAAGAAGGGTAGTTACATTGAGAACTTTATGATGTCTTTAAAATGCTTGAACTCTCATGCTTAGGGATTTTGCATTTTCATGATCTTCTGATTTTTCTTAGAAAAAGTATATTTACTGTATATGTGTATTTTAATTAATATTCTTGTCATTCACAAATTTCATATTCAACTTTTCGTGTCAGTTCTTACTGGAATTGACGTCAAAGTAAGGGCAGGTGGAAAAGCAAAAACTATTACATAATCTATTTGATCGGTCTGTAAATTATATTTAGCAAGATACCATTTCTATACTGTACAAATAAATACAAGAAAATAACAAGCCAGGACAGCTTTGACAGTGAAAATGTCAATGAAATTTTTGAATGACAAGATACAGTATATTTAGACTGTATGGCATTTTCCCATAAGAATCAAAAGATTATAAAATACAGTGTACATGTATGTAATATCTCCAAGCATGAGATACATTAGGTGCTTTAAGTATGTACTGGTAATTGTATGAAGTCATGTTGGGAACAATGAATGTCATTTAATACTTAAGTTTAAACTAATGTTGGAAATTAACACTGCAGTCAACCCTAATCATATCCTCCTTTTGACTTATAGAAATGGGTCCGTTTTTATAGAGATGAATCATTGCGAGTTGCCATTTACACAAATAATGGAATTGAGAGACAAAATAATTGGTTAAAGCATTCATATCTGGAAAGTCGAAGAAATAATTCGATAACTGATTTGGTTGACATAATACTAAAACAGTTTTTACCAGATAGTTACAAGAAGTAGGTTGTACTGTATGTTCATTATTACTGTAAAAATCAGGAAGACATTTTGAGCAAAATTTTATCACATAATTTAATATATAACCACCAACATGGTACCGATTTCCTTTGTTGTTTCTATGTAGTGATTTTTGAATTTGCTGTAATGACCTCATTCTCAGTTAATACTTATTAATCTATATTAATAATCTTTCCATTACTAACCACATGATTTCAAAAACTTCTCACATGTAACTTTGTCATCCTGTTGCAGTGTCCAAACAAAATTGTTTGCCTATTTTGCAGTGATTAATATTGATTATTTTTTCCCTTTAAAGGTATAAAGGACAAAATATCAAATGCACTGAATCCTACAAGTGTTATGACAGTCGCATATCCAGGTATCTTTGCAATAGACCAAAGGACATTGTTGGACACATAATGAAGAGGATTGACTCTGGAATACAGAGTGAAAACATCTTGCAACTGACCCCAAGACTTTTCAATGTGAAGAGTTTTCAGGAAACATATCAAGTTTGGCTTGGATCCGAAAGTCAACTACCCTCTTGCCAGTGCCTTGATTACAAGATGAAGAAACTACCATGTAAGCATATATGTGCAGTTGTCCAGCAACCTGGTGTAGGATGGGAATCTCTTGGTTCAAGGTTTGGTGATCACCCTTTGTTTACATTGGACCCTGTTGTCACACAACCATCAGCAGCCATCAATTCATCCAGTGTGGCGAATCAAGATACTGGTACATCATCTGGAAACTCAATGGAACATGGCAATACAGGTGTGCACATAGAAGAGAAAGCTAGCACCACAGGTGAATGCCTTAACCATGAAGTGCAAGAAGGTTCAGCAGAAAAGTATGAGGCCAAGAGGGTTGACTTAGCAAGCAGAAAACAGTCAAGTGTTCGAAAGCAGTGCATCCAAACAGTGAAGTCTCTACATGATGAACTTTATATCGTGACTGACAAAGATGTCCTAAGCAACGTGCTCAGTATGATAAAGGAGATTGTGGAGTACACCAGAAAAAAACACCCAAGTGAAAATGGTATTTCTTTGAAAGACAAGTCCTTGTCACCGAAAAAACGAACAAATTCTCGAGCAAAGCTTAACAAACAGAGGATTCCATCATTTACATGTAGTCTGACAAAGAGAAAGAAAAATAACTACTTTCAAAAGCGAGTTGGTACTGCTGCAGACTATCGTAATGCAAAGATGAATGTTGAAGAAATTAATCAAGCTGGAGTTACAAAAAGGAAAAGAGCGAAGGCAGATGTTCTAAAAAATGGAATTAAGAAAAAAAGAAATGATCCAAGAGAAATCAAAAGCATACATGTAGATGTGGAAGACCAACAAGATCACCATGCACCTGACGAATGTCGGTTGAAGGAAGTGCTGATGAATAAGCATGCATGGTTGACAGATGATCATATTGATGCAGCACAGTCCCTAATTAAGGATCTTGGCACTGGAGTTGGAGGCTTGAATTGCACTACAGCAATGGCACACTGTAGCAAATTTGCAGTTGCCAATGAGCCAAATCAAGCAATCCAGTGCCACTATATTGGAGGACATTGTCTCACTTCAAGTTCAACAACAGGAGAAATTGTTGTCTATGAGAGCATGAGCACTTCCCTAAATGACTCTCTTAAACGACAGATAGCCCATCTCTACAGACAACTTCACAAACATGATGGTTCCCTCGAGGTAACTGTGGTCCTTCAACAGTGCCAAAAGGGAGGATCAGACTGTGACCTTTTTACAATTGCCAATGCCATGGCGTTGGCCAATGGAATTAACCCACAATCCATTTCTTGGTTGCAAGAACGCATGCGTGGGCACCTTTTGAAGTGCTTCGAGCAGAAAATAATGGAAATGTTCCCCCATGTGCCCAAACAAGTGTCCTGTCAGGAGAGCCATTATGTTATAAGCATATATTGTACTTGCTTGAAACACATAGTGGGAGCCAAAATGGTTAATTGCAATGTCTGCGACAACTGGTATCACTATGATAGCCCACAGAAATGCATTACACTAAGCAACAGAAG
Source organism: Paragorgia papillata (assembly GCA_035771165.1). NCBI lineage: Eukaryota > Metazoa > Cnidaria > Anthozoa > Scleralcyonacea > Coralliidae > Paragorgia > Paragorgia papillata. The sequence continues at coordinate 1,161,488 of JAWNZC010000050.1, forward strand.
CTCCATTTGAATGTGAAAGGTGTGCCAGTTCTACAGTGAAGCATAATTCTTTTTTCTTTGTTTAACATATACTATATGTATAAACTGTAAATAGTAGCTGACACCCTGACCCATAAAGAATGGCCACTTTCTTCCATGTAACTCACTGCTACCATAATAATTAGGTCATGTCGAGCCTTGTAAATAATTTTTTTTTTATTATTAATTCAATAGCTATTTACAGTTATTCATTATAATTATTTATTGTTTATTATTTATGCATTATATTAATACCCCTATCAATGTTAAGCCACAGGGTGGGGCTAAAATATAATATTAAGATCATTTTACGTGTCAAAAATCCCATCCCTCGGGCTTGTCAAGAAAGTCAAATTTCCCTGTTTTGGGATATATCGGTCAGTCAATATCCCGTGGGTTGCCCTCACCCCCCCCCCCCCCCTGGCGCTTAACATTGATGGGTGGATTATGCAAAATTAACATTATAAACTGCTCGAAAGGTATGCAAAGTCCGAAACGTACGCTCCGAAACAAAACTTCACATCGTATCTAAAGTTACCTTTTGTTGCTATTATGTTATCGGCTTTATGATCTTTATCAAATACATGTATAATATTATAAATATAAATCGTAAAATGTCTGACGACGACGTAAACTCATAAATGCAATATGTCGTACGTATGTTATTTGTAATATTACCTTAAAATACCACAGAGCATATCCCCAAAGTTCAATTAATAATAATATTTCCAAAGTATAATTCCAATTTAACATATTCAATGTTCGTTCTTTCAATCAGTACGAGCCGAGTATTGTTGCAATGACGCGCAGGTTCTCCGCTGTACTGAAAGCTAGCAGGCGCGTATTTGTCCGTATCTCGACCATGATCTAGTGCCGACCCTTGCATTTGCTCAACTATTTATACAGTTCGTTACACCGGAAGTCCACCGGAAATCCATGCATCTAATTACAAGTAAATACATCTAAATCCATTACAATGACCTTTTACAGAGGATTGAAAAAGATATATATCGAAATATCAATTGCGAGAATTTTATACAGTGAATCAGTGATGCGCTATGAGGTCGTCTGAGGTAAGAAACCCTTACTATACTGTATGATTTCTTTATGATAATTTATAGATTTACTCTTGGGATAGACTTCGCGTTTGCTTGTAGCGGTATTTTATCTATAACATGTTAATGAATTGATGCTTTGCAATGAAACGTGTATCGCACAGACTAGTGTATGCTGGAAATTTTATCTTGCTTGGAGATTTCATGGTTTATTAATATCAGTAATATGATTAATTTTATCTTTGTGGGAGTGAGACTGTAACCTAGCCAGCCAACTTGGCAGTTAAAGCACTCTTCTCATACATTGCTAATTTCTGTTCATTTAATATTAATTATTACAGTATATAATATATATACACAACATGTCATGTACTGTATGCGACCTGGTCCTGTATGATTACTGTATGTGGTGTCATAATAAACATGATTAGTAAATGATGATTGGTTTCTTCTTTTAATATAAATTTACATGTGTACAGTAGCTACAGTACTAAGTGCTGATATCCACATGAACCAATAACTACTGTACATGTGCTGTATTACAATTATTATTTACATTTTATTATCTGGCTTAAATACAAGCAATGTTCTTTGTAAACATGGGAAGAACTGTAAAGTATAACCCTAACCTGAAAATAATCGACTTATACTGTAGTGGTTCCAAAAGTTGGCTAAATGACGACCAGCTGGAATATCTTGAAGTGTAAAATTAAAATGGATAGTTCATTTTCTGTGTTTATTAACCTGTAGCAATAATCACTTACTTTGATTATTTTCATCATGACAATAGTTAGAGTTTGCATGCAAACTAGAACAATCGAAATATAGTTTAGGTGAGATATACTGTACTGCCGAAACAGAGAATGTAGGAGTCTAACGTTTTGAGCATTTCTCTCTCATGTTTCTCTCTGACGAAGGGCCTTCGCTTGAAACGTTAGAGTTCTAGGTTCTGTTTCAGCAGCATATCTATATTTCGATTGTCATTTCAACACTGCCTACACAGTATATAGTTTATATATAGTACTAGAAATACATAAATGCAATAACCCCTCACCCGCTTTTTCAGCAACCCCCATGCGCTCTTTTTTTATTGGAGGCCTGGAAATAACTACTTTTGTCGCAACGATGAAAATATAGTTTTAATTCTGGTAGAATATTTGAAAGAAAAAAGAAAAAAAAAACTCTATTTTTTTGAAGAAAAATGCAACAAAGAACAAAGAAAAATTTAAGGATGATATTTCGTAAAATATATTGAGATGACGAAAATTGCACGTCGCATCCCAGGTTTGAAATCGATCTCGTTCGCGTGCAAACTGACGATGTTACCACCACACTACCGAAGCAGGCGCAAAATGTTATCAAAATATTAGGGTTTGTAGGATTGGCGTTTTTGTCAGAGTATAAGACACAACAAAACTGGACATGCAAAAACATTGAAACAGCTCTTCAGCCACCATGTCGTTTTTAATACCATGTTCTTTACTGGTTCTTTTTTCTGTTTTAGATCAGTTAAACATTTCGGGGTTTTCCTTACATACAAATTCAAGCTTTCATCAGGAAGAGAATAATCAAAGTAAGTCGTACAATTTGCTTCATTATGACAGATTAAGAAATACGAAAGAGCTATTATATAAGTTGGATGGAGTTGTCCTTCACTAGCATGTTAAAGTAGTCGGAGCATATTGAATGAAGCTAAATTAATGTGATAAAAAGGTAGCTGGTGAAGTTTTTTGTTGCTCACTAAAGACCTGTTACTACAGTAGATAATTGGCTTCGTTTGATAAATTTTCGAATTATTATAACTGAATTTATTTATATGAAAGTTGTGGAGAACACTTCTGAGTTTAGAAGCGTATATAATCGAGTTTAAGCCGTCTTAAAACCCAGTCAAGACTAGCAACAAATAGTGCAACCATATAAGCTCCTTTGGCTTGGGTACTTCCCAGAAACGTTTTTATTAATTTGTGAGGGAAACTTGTTTGAAGGTGAGCACTGATCCAGGCTTTTGCTGTAAGGTTTGCTTAATTATTCTCAAACTCAATAATTCATGAGCCGAAAACGAAGGAAATCAGTACCGAGACGGTGGTTTGGATATCGGAGGAAGAAATTACATAAATTAAACAAATTTGATTTTCTCTTAAAATACTGGTTTGTTTGAGAAGCTATGTCATACACTCGGAAGAGTGTTTCATCAGGAAAAAGAAAATATCCTGATGGAACACTTCTCGTGTATGATACATTACTTCAAGACCTACAGTATAGTCTGTGGCGATTAAAATGTTAATCAGTAACATGAACACCAGTCTTTCTCAAGACCATAATTAATGGATATCAACAATCCTGATGCTTTAAAATGCTTTTTACAGGTTTCCAAACACGCATTCTAATGAAGCTGGATACTATCATTGAAAATCAAAGAGAAATTCTAGTTCATGTTCGGCAAAATTCTGGTAGAGATGCAACAACTGATGCGTTGGAGGATATTTTAAGTAGGCCAATGGACACTACTGACGAAATAGACGGGCTGATTACAATAACATTTTGGTAAGTTCATGCATGTATATACTGTATACATGTATCTTAATATTCTTTTGCGTATTTAGATATTTAATGCAAATACTAGACTTGCCACAAGTCGACCAGTCCGGAGGGAGTGCGTGGCCATGCGAGCGACAAAGTCGCGAGCGGTCGACTTGTTTCACTTGCAGGGATTTAACTCTAATTAAAAATTCTGGCGAAGCTTCCCAATCTCGTTCCCCAAGCCCACGTTTTCCTTACCCAGCGGGCGGGAAACGAGAGACTCTGGATAATACGTTTCACATCGATATTTCATTGGCTGATGAGCATGATTACTCTTCTTCCAGATAACAAGAATCCTGTGATGGCGTGAACAGATTATCCCAGAGCCTCTCGTTTCCCGCCCGCTGGGTAAGGGGAACGTGGGCTCTGGGAACGAGATTGAGACATTCCATACATAACCGCTTCTTCAAGTTTTGCATCCCAATCCATTTATGTCATGAACTTGTATTATAATTATCAAGAAACAACTTCACCAGATTAACTCAAAACCTTCGAATAATCTTATCTGTCATCACTAAAGTCGCTTCCGCGTTGAGGAAAACAATGATGTCACAGGTGGAAAACTCACCTGTAAAATTTGGCATGCTGCAAGTGACAAAAGTCCTTTCCACCGCAAAACCGAAGCGCGTCAAAGGGGACTGGAAAGGACTTTGGAAAGTCTATGCAAATACATGCATGTAAATGTACATAGAAATTATTAAAGGGATTTACTAGCTGATAGAAAGACCAAAACATATATTTACAGTAATATAGGTCATGTCTACATTAATAATAATTTGTTTTCTTTTGAAGGGTAACTACCTTGCTGCCCAGTGCAGAAACAACTGTGGAGATACTGTGCGAAGAGTTATGACAAAGCTTGGGACCAACAAGCTGTGGTTTGTCTACAGTTATAAGGGGAAAAAAGGCATTCAACAGCCTCAATCTGTGTACCGTGGTTATAAGTAAGTATAGTCAAATGATCATCAAGCTCACTTTTATATTCCTTGATCCGTTTTACTACACTTTATGCATCGCAAATCCAGGGACGACTGTACTCCAACCACCTTAGTATTTAAAAAATGACTGCAAATTTAAGAGATGTGGGATTCTTATTTCTTGCTGCAATTAGCGAGCCACTGTAGGACAAGTGGTTAACGCATCTGGGGTTTTTTAAAAGCATGGACAGAGTTGGCTAGCCCTAAAATACATGTATACAGTGACCCATTTTGAGAAATGGAAAAAGAACATGTTTCATGCCCGTATGTTCAGCAGAGCCATTGAATAATGTAAAATAATGAATGCTATTGTTCTTCATTGTTCTATTGTTATTGACGCTAATAGTTTTCTCTTTTCCATCGCAGAAGGCTGTATGAGATGCCACAGGAAAGCAACAGAGCTAAACGTAGAGGAACACATATGGGAATGTTTGAAACACGCTCCAAACAAACCTGGCGGTTCGAGATACCGGGTAAAGTTACTACAGTATTGTGTTTCTATTTAAGAAATAGAAAACATTTCCCGTGTTTCTATCGAGTTTTAGTATAAACTTACTAGTATACTATTGCAAATGCTGCAATCTGATTGGCTACTCTACTCGATATCTATATAGAGGCCACGAGGAGTGAAAGATTGTTTTGCCTTGGTTTTCACACAGAAACAATGGTTATGCTTCGTTTTTTTAAATAAGCTGGAAGAACTAATAGTTTTAGTTTCTACTAAAACAATTAGATTATTTGCAATTAGAGTAATTTCAGGGCGAGTGTTTTCAGACTATTTCGAGTTCTTCCAAACTTCTACAAGTGCTGCTATAACTCAACAGGAACACGGATAAATGTTTTCTACTTTTATGAAATAACCCGTCACAAATAGATTAAACGTTAAAATTAATCAAAATAAAAACCGTAAATTCTCCTTACTGTTCGTGGATGACGCCATAGTGGATGGCGTATAATGGTATTTCTTTAGAATAATGGCGTATTCGATGGCGTATTAATTATAATTAATATTTTAACAAATAAAACATAAAGCTCATTTGAACACAAATGAAGTTGAGTATCGCCGAGTGCCTTACACTTCTTTCGTGTTCAAATCACGTCAAATGTACTTTTATAAATGTACATATGCACAGGAGCGGTATGTTTTAATTGTTTCAACTAAAAGTGGGATAGTTTTGAAAGTTCGCTGGCTTTTCCCGCCAGGTGACGCCATCCTACGCCACTTCACGCCATTCATGATCTTCATACTCATAAATGCACGGGGCCCAGCCAATCAAAGCGTGCGCAGAAGACTTATTTTTAAAGAGTTTTATAAAATAACATTTTGAAAAAATGTCGTGTTTCTATAACTTTATGAAAGTCGTGTTTCTATAACTTTATGGAAACACGGCAAGGTCCACGCCACTCAATACGCCATCATTACGGTGTAGAAACACGGGATACGCCATCCACTACGCTTTGATGCAGTAATTATTTTTACGTTCTACCTATTTTCGACAGGTTATTTTATATAGGAAATATAGAGGTATAGAAACACTTGTGGAAGTTTGGTGGGAGAACACTACAATTTCTCCTTCTCCCACACTTTTACGCGTGTTTCTATAAATCTATGGAAACACGGAAAATGTTTTCTATTTCTTAAATAGAACATATAGCTTTTAACCAATCACCGCGTGCGTTTTTAAAATGGTATTTTATAAAACTTTATCGAAACACGTTACGCGGAAAATGTTTTCTATTTCTTATTGTTCTTTTGGATTAATTCTTCAACTTTTCCAGAATATTGGCATTGTGCATGTATTAAAACGAGAACCCCTTTTCTAAAAAAGTAAACTTGTCCTATGCACCTATATTTCATGAACTGTAGCGCATTTTAACATTTTTTCTTTGTTTTTAGACGCCTGGAAGTATTGAAAGCATTGAGTAAATTCCTTTACGTTTTACGTATACATGTAGCTGAAAGGACTATATGCTTTATTATTTATACATTTCCAAAATAAGAATAATTTGGTTCTATATACATTGCTTCTACTTCTATTTCATGTTATTACTTATTTCATACCGTGCATTGTTACGAAGTTTGTTCAGACAACAAATTGACAACTTCGATCGTTTAACCATAAACTGTATTTATAAGATATGGCAGTCGCTGTATTTCTTTTATACCCATTCAATTAGTCTTTCGAAACTTATTGTTATTGTGTTCATAATAGAAAAGAACCTCATTACACCTGCACTAACTTGACTGAAAAAGCTAATTTAAATGTATATATGCTTATAATAGAATATAAATTAGCCCCCATCTTTGTGAATACAAAGTATTGTTGTCAATTATCCAATCTCTGACATTTGACACATGTATACGATAACACTAATAATGTTGAAGAACCTTGCAACGCACTGCGCAAAAGTAGTATGAAATAAACTATAAGTGCAATTTTTTAGGCATGTTGGCATAGATTGCATAAAAATGTCATTAGGTATAATTATTATTATGTGCTTTACGTATTGACCTATTGTGTATTCTATTTATTTACTCTTAAGAAAAAATTATGTATCTGTGTGTGTGTATATTTCGTACCAATTATAACTGCATGTATAGAATGCGAGGTAAATAATAAATATATTGGAAGTTCAGAAGAATTTCAATAACACCTATACCATTTGTCATTTCTAATTACTTACTGTAGGAAAAAGCGGAATAGAAAAAATGTGCGTGTTTGTGATCAATCTATGACAGGCACAAGGAACGTTGATATGTTTCGGGAAAATTTAACTTGCTGTCGTAATAATATATATATGCCTTCTATATTCGTACTTTTCTATCTGCACGTTATGATAAAACATATATATAACTCTGCAATAAGGTTGTGGTAATGTTAAAATACAACGTAAATCGTCGTCTAATGCCAACATCCGCAACATTTTTTGACGACATTGTCACAACGTCGACGTTTCGTAACCTGCAATGTTGCGACAACGTTTTCGGCTGTCTACAAAGTAACATGACAACGTTGAACACAACGTTCTCACGACGTAAGTCCAACGTTCTTAGAACGTTGTCACAACGTGAATGTGTTAGCTGGGTAGCAAGGCTGTTAACAGAGGTTGTAACAATGCTGTTCATTCAAAAAGCTAGTACAATATGTCAAATGCAGAACCGTAAGAGGTTGTTGGCACAACTTGTTATCTATCGGTCTGTTGAAGTCATCAACCTTGTTACAAGTTGTCAATAATCTGTTACAGACGGGGCATCCAGTGCAAACACATCACGGTGACAGCCTGTTGAACGCCTTATAACAACTGCTTGCAGGTATGTAAAGCCCCAATGAAACGAGAACGCAAGTCATTGCAAGTTTTAGCTTGTGCTTGCTTGTGTCACGTTTGACCACCAGCTTCCAACCCTCAGAGCAAGGTTGAAGTGTCTTAGAATGAAGTCACATAGGCTATTAGTACCAAAACAAAAAAATTAAATCAACTGGGATAATGTTTAAGGTTAAGGTTTGTGTTAGGATTAGGGCTAAAATTAAGGATTAGCTTATGTTAACAGTTAAAATTTTAGAATACTTATATGAAACTTCAGCCATAAACTTCATTTATGTTTTGTTGTTCTATTTATAATATCAGATACGGAGATATATACACATATATAAAATATATAAGCTTATTAAATACAAACCCCCTTTGTACTCACTTAATAATTTGCACGAAATTAAAAGTTTACACGAAGTCACGAAAGAAATACCATTTCAATATACCAAAACCGATTATCTGCGCCATAGCCCGCAAAAAAACACGTCATGATTTCCGCCCAAAACGTCAACGAAACTCTCTGCGTTCCTAAACCTTTTTGGCTGGAGAATTCAAAAGTAGCAAATGGACCAATCACTATTGAGTGATCTCACGGTGTCAATTTCAAAAGCTAAGGAATGCAGACGTATTCGTTAATGTTTTGGTGGAAAACATGGCATGTTTATTTTGGGCCATGCCACGCATCATCGGTTTTGGTAATACATCCAACCAAAGTAGTTGTGAACTGTGGTCCGTGCACAAAAATCCTTAGTGCGTGTTTGAGCATGAAGGGGACTAAAAGAGAGCTGTAATTTCTTAAAAAAGTGAATCGGCCTTTGCTGGCCAGAGATCAGAGATGAAATTATCCGATGAAAAACTATTGAAAAAATATAAACTTGAAGTTTATTGAAAACTCAAAATAAGCTGTGTGGATAGAGGGCCAGCTTTGCAGGCTAGTAGACTTTCCCAAAGTCCTTTTTTTTGTCGGAGCCCGCTCCGCTTCTCGCCTTCTCGCTACGGTTTGTTGGCTGTGTCTTGAATCTTGAATCAAAACAACAAAGCAGTCGATTTGTGACAAGTCTAGCTAGTACGCTGATCGCGCGCCAGCCGACCCGAACCAAGGGGAAATGTTTTTTCCTTCAGCGCTGGGGCACTGGCCGAAGGTCGTGCTAGCCTGCAAAGCAGGCTCTCTACGGGCGGACGGTATATTATAAGTCTCTTATATTTTGTCAATAGTTTTGAACATTTTTCATCAGATAATTTCGTTTCTGATCTCTGGCCAGCAAAGGCCGATTCACATTTTTTTACAGCTCTCTTTCCAGAGACAATTTGGGGGCCATAGCTGGGGAAACATTCCCATAGGCAAACCCTGCCAAACGTTTGCGTATGCGTGAGTAAACATTGCAAGAGAAGTTGGAACTAGCCGTGGCAACAACAGCCAGACATTGAAGACTAAGTAAGACTCGACTATTCATTTGTGTTTTAAAAAACAGTAATGAAAATTACTAAAGGGGTCATTTCAGAATATGTTACAATATTGACAAAGAAGCCCTGCACAAATTACCTGTCCTACCTTATCTTTTTGGTAGTATCCTTATAGTTCAAATATTTCAGTGTTTTCCCGCTCATTTTTAGAGGTGCGAGTTCGGACGACGCGCATGCGTAAAACGTTTGGCAGCAGTGTTCCCGCAGACTAACATTCCCGCGTCTATGACCTGTACCAACAATCATTAATTCTAGGTAATTTCACAATGATGAATTTCACGATTTTTGTTTCTTCTGGAAAGTTAAGATTAGTTTGGGCTTCCCGGGGGGTTGTTGAGGTTAGGGTTGGGTTATCCGAAAAGTTGTATCAATTTTATAGCATTTTTCAATTAACGATTATTGGTAATTCCAGGTAACAGGATATGCTGGTGCTGCCAAACGTTTGCACATGCGTGATTTTCAAGAAGTAAACCAATCTAGAAAGTAGCCCGTAGCCGTGGCAACAACTAAGAACGGCAAGAACGCTAAGAATGCCAGGAACGCGAAGAACGGCAAGAACACTAAGAACGGAAAAAAACCCGCCAGGAACGCTAGGAACGCCAAGAACGCTTAGTAACGCCAAGAACGCTAGTAACGGCAGGAAAGCTAAGAACGCCAGGAACGCTAAGAACGCCAGGAACACAAAGAACGCTGAGAACGGCAAGAACACTACGAATGGCAAAAACGCCAGGAACGCTAGGAGCGCCAAGAACGCTTAGTAACGCCAAGAACGCTAGTAACGGCAGGAAAGCTAAGAACACCAGGAACACAAAGAACGCTAAGAACGGCAAGAACGCTAGTAACGGCAACAACACCAGGAACGCCGCCGCGCAATGTATCGCGTATTAAACGTGATAAGACAGCTGTATGACGTCATTTGGAGACTCTTATATGAAACTTCAAGCGATTAATAGAGAGGAGGCGATGAATTTTCTTGTCAAAATAAGGACTATGTGGTCTAATTAAACATGGTCTGAGCGAAAGGATTATATTGTCACATGTATTTCGAGGTAAGCGAATGTTCAGTAGTTTTTATTAGTTTATATTTCACTGTTGATGAATAGCGCCCAGCCGCCCAACTGCTAATTTTTAAATTTATAGAGTCAAACTAGAGATTTTCTTAAGGGTGGTATGACATTAGCCGCTCAGGTATGATGAACGAAGGGCGCTGAATGCATAAACTTTCTTAGACGATAAACTCAGTACAATCATCGTCTTTTGTTTTGGTCGTTTGTGCTGCCGTGTTTAACATAATACTTTTTGTGCTCCGCCGCAATCTGTATCACACAGTTTTAATTTTCATCTTTTTTTCGCCTCTTCACGGTTTGGTGATTTCCAAAATACTTTATACACAACTATATTTTCATACTAAGGCCTACGACAATTGCCTCAAACAAATGCAGATAACGCTGTATTTTTCTTTGAGTAATGTGTATTGTATTTAATCAGTCATGATGAGGTATATGACGCCTACCAACGGGAACGTTCTTTGATGTGATTGGCTGTCTAAATACGGAAATGAGTTTTTTGGTCACATGATATGCTGTTGTTTTGCAAATTGCACGTTTCCTTTGTTTTCGATGACGTTTTGAGAAGTGAAGTTATGTCTGTGTTCTCTGCGACTTTTTACAATCCTGCAACTCGCCAGGAAGCTTCAGTTGGTAGCGAAATGCGAGTAGATGGTCAACGTGCCATCGACACAACGTTCAGTTGCGACGTTAGCACTTCAGGTGCAAAAGGCGATCAGATGTCAACTAGTGGTGTAACGATATAACGTTACACCGATATATCACGATACGTTAGCCCACGATACGATACGGTGCACGCAGAACTGTATCGCGGTACGATACGGAAACGTTTTAATAAGAAAATGATGTAGCCAGTGTGCTTAATGATCGGTCAATTCATACCTGTATTTGATTTTTTCTCATTTATAATAAGTAAAACAACGAAGCCTCTTGATTTGCGTGTAAGATTTTCAGAAAATGTTACTTCCTTTAAAACCGGAAGTCACGCGCATTGTTTTCGTATTTGGCAAGCTTCGCCAAGTCAAACAAAGAAAGATGGAGCTGTGGGATAGCACTGCAACTGGTGTTGAGATTGAAAAACCTTCTACGTCACAGTATAAATCAGCAGTATGGGAGTATTTTGGCTTTATGGTCATCTATGAAAATGGTGTAAGGAAAGTAAACAAAGAAAAGACTGTTTGTCGAGAATGCAGAGCTGTTATCAACTACACTGGCAGCACAACAAATATGTCTACGCACGTGAAAAGGCATCATCCCTCTCTGAAAATGGATACCGAGCGAAAACGCAAGTACGGCTGTACAACATCAACAGCATCTTCGACGTCTGGAGCAATGAGGTCTTGTCAACTAACAGTAACAGAGGCTTTCAAAGCTAAGCTTCCAGCAAACTCCATCAGAGCGACTCAAATTACTAAACACATTGGTGCATTCATGGCTCTTGACTTAAGGCCGTTTTCAGTGGTTGACAATTCTGGATTTAGAGGATTGATCAATTTTTGGAGCCAAGATATGTAATTCCTTCGCGACCACACTTCAGTGAGAAAGTTATACCCGACCTATATAACGAAGTGAAAACTAAGGTGAACGATGAAATTGACAAAGCAAAATCGGTAGCAATAACAACCGACAGTTGGACATCCCGGGCTACAGAAAGTTACATCACAATAACTGTTCACTTCATCACAGAAGACTGGAATATTGCAAACTATGTCCTTCAAACACGTCCCCTACCTGAATCTCACACTGGAGTAAATGTTGCTGCAGTTTCAACCGAAGCGATAAAAGATTGGAAACTGGCGAAGCCTGAAAGTCTAAGTTCCATTGCATGTGCCTCAGATAATGCAAATTGCTGTAAGGGAGGCAAACTTGTTTCCTCATATTGGCTGCTTTGTGCATACAGTGAACTTAGTATCACAGAAAGCCCTGCAAGTGGTTAGTTTAGCTCGTGTTTTAGGAAGAGTGCGGAAAGTTGTATCATTCTTTCATTGAAGCTGTATTGCTGCTAGTTTGTTCAAAGAGAAGCAAAAGATGCTCCAGTTACCAAGTCACAAGTTGTTGCAAGATGTGTCCACATGTTGGAATAGTGCCTATGACATGTTGTCACGCTACCTTGAATAACAACCAGCAATTATGGCTGTCTTTATGAGCAGGGAAATTCGTCAGAATGGAAAGGACATTGATACCCTCTCTGACAGTGATGTTTCCAAAGCAGAAGAAGCTGTTGAGGTTCTCAAGCCCATGAAAACAATAACTACAGGTTTGTGTACAGAGAAGCATCCTACAGTTTCGATGATCATGCCAGTGAAAAGTGTAATCATGACATCAATGTCTGTGAAGGATTCTGATTCTCAATTGGCCAAGCAGATGAAAGAAGCTATTGTGCAGGATATCAGAAAGAGGTATACAGAATTTTTCCCCAGAATTTCTTCTTGGAAGTTCTGCTTTGGATCCCCGTTTTCGCTCTCTCCCACAAGAAGAAGAAACCACCCGACTCAAAATATACTCCTCACTAGTTTTAAAATGTGTTCAGCTAGAACAGTCGATACACCCCGACCCAGTCGATCACAATGATAAAGCAGATGACCAATGTGTTGAGGCAAATATTTCATCGTTGGTGCCAACGGTTGCATCAAATGAACCAGGGAAAACTCCAAATAAGAAGAAAACAGCATTAGAAGTTATATTTGGTGACATGTTTGCCACCAAAAAGCCAGAGGAAGGCAGCGCATCGATTAGTGATAGAGCAGAAGAAGAAATGACAAGATACAAAAGTGATCCTCCAATACCTACTGCAAGTGATCCATTGCAGTGGTGGTGCCAACATCAACATAATTACCCAATGCTTTCAAAACTAGCCAAAAGATACTTGGCAATACCCGCTACCTCAGTTCCAAGTGAGCGGGTGTTCTCAACTGCTGGAGATATGGTCAGCTCTCAAAGAGCAGCTTTAAGAAGTGACAATGTTGATACGTTAATTTTTTTAAAGAAAAACATGGACTCTCTCTAGTCTCTACTTGTGAGTAGTGACCCAATGACCATTGACCAGTGTATGTAAGTGACAAGTGTAACACAGCTCTGAACATTTTAAGCTAGCAAAAAGTCTAGCATTAATTTTATGATTTATTAATTTATTATTATAAAGTAATATAAAAGTACTGTATAGTGTATAAAACTGTATAACATATGTGCATACTGCATATTATGTGATTTATGTCATATGGTCATGTATTTGAGTGTTTCACTAGTTGTACTGTTGTAGTCTGTTACTCTGTTCTCCAGTTCAGTTAGTTAATTAATCATTACAATAATTGAATACAGTGCACCACTGGTCCACCAGAACATGTTGCTTAACTTGCTTCCACCGTATCGCGAATCGAGATACGAATCGTATCGTGGCTGTTGTATCGAGATACGTATCGTATCGTGGGCAAACTGTATCGTTACACCTCTAATGTCAACGAACATTGCCACAACGTTCAGTCGCCACATTAACATTTCAGATGCGAAAGGTGACGAGGTGTCAACGTGCACCGACCCAGATCCAAAGGTTCACGGGTCTATCACAACGGTGAGCAATTGTGAACTCTATCAAATACTTATCAAAATCTATCAAATGCTTACCAAAATCTATCAAATGCTTATGAAATCAATACAAACATTGAACTCTTGAGTGAAAGAAGTGAATCAAATTAACACTGTGCAGTGTGTACAGACAATCAAAGCACTATCTTAAACACCAGTGTCGCAGAGCGATAATAATACCTGCATTGTCAGTACTGATGTCGACAACAACAATCAAATGTCTTTGAATGTAGTCGAAACAGATATACCAAATCAAACGCAGAACTCTACTCAAACTGACAATTCTAGTCGGGGCAGACCACGAACAAAGGTTGTATCACATAGAAATCGTGATCGAGAGCCATCTAGGATACCTTTAAAGAGAATAGTTAATCTGATGAGGAAAAATAAGCAGCGTAGACATGAAATAAAATCGTTAATAAAACGTTTTATTCCCAAATCTTCCTCGTGGCATTATTTGCTTTCTACAAGTTACAGAAAGGATGTTCTTCACAGACAAACAAATGAATTTGTATTGTGGAAGATTAGCCAGCCTCGTTTTAAAAAACATACAGATTTATATCAAAAGTTCAAGACAAAACTCAAATTATTCAACCCACAAAAATTTAGAATGAGATCTGTCAAACAGAGTTATAATTTTGTCTAGTAGATGTGATTATCAAAATTTTGTCTAGTAAATGTGATTATCAAAGAGTAAAAACATCTAATCGACTTTCTCTGATCATGTGTGGTGACATCGAATTAAATCCAGGGCCTGTTAATTCATCAACAAAGGAATGCTCTAACAGGACATCATGTACAAACTCTTCAATGTCATTGTTAAATTATTAACAAATTGGTCTGAGACCAGTAAATGAATGTCAAATTGGTCTGAGACCAGTAAATGTGATTGGTGATAGTAATTGTTTCTTTCGTAGTGTGTAAGTCACCAGATTTATAGCACAGAAGCTCACCATTTGCAAATACGTGCTCTTGCAATTCAGCATTTGATAAACTTTCCAGAACACTTTCTCTAAAGTAATACTGACCAGTCTTGGTTGCAATATTTACAGAATATGTCTAGAGAAGGTACATGGGCTGATCATATTATTATACAAGCAGTTGCAGATTCTAGGCATTTAACAATTCATATCACTGAGACTGCACTAAACTTTACTGAGACTACTGTCATACATCCTGTAAACAATCAGGGAAATACAAGGCATATTTATGTTGTACATCTAGATGAAATTCATTATGTTTCAACTACTCGTATGAACACCAGCCTGTTATTAACCCCAAAACGTCTGATAGACCTGCTTCTAAAAAATGTGTTTCTTCAAAATCTAGAAAAGATTACATGAGAATATATGAAAAAAAGGAGAATGAATGATCTATTTAGAAGTGAGGAAAATGAACGAAAAAAGATGTATAATAAGACATTCAAACTTTTAAATCCTGAGAAAGTTAAGGAATCACTGCAAAAGGCCAATGTGTCATACAGAAAATCAAATCCTGAGAAAGTTAAGGAATCATTGCAAAAAGCGAATGTGTCATACAGACAATCAAATCCTGAGAAAGTTAAGGAATCATTGCGAAAAGCCAATGTAACATACAGGCAATCAAATCCTGAGAAAGTTAAAGAATCTCAAAAAAAGAAGTTTATGAAAAGAAAATTAGCAGGAAATGTGGGTGAAATGGAAGGGCCTACACAAAAAAATATTTAAAAATTGTTTTGATATAGATAAAGGTACTTGTGAGCTTGATAAGCCCAGACCTAAATTGAACATGTCAGACGCTATTGATTTATTTCATAAGAATATTAGTATCAGACCAGAATATGTTTGCACATGTTGTGACCAATTATGGTACAAATCCTCTGTGACAAAATGCAATCTGGCTATGTATAATTCATGTTCAAAAGATATACTTAAGTTATGTGTTACTGGTGTTAAGAGTGTAGATGATACTGAATGGATTTGTTCTACATGCCATTCCAACTTAAAAATTGATAAGCTGCCTAGTTGGGCAAAAGCAAATAAAATGAATTTTCCAATTAAGCCTAATGCATTAAAAAATTTAAGTCCGCTTGAGGAAAGATTAGTATCACCAAGAATACCCTTTATGCAACTAAAAGAATTACCAAGTGGAGGTCAGTTGAGTATTATTCATGGCAATGTAGTTAATGTACCAGCTGATGTTAATTCAATAGTAAGTGTTCTGCCCAGACCAATAAATGAATCGCAAACTATCCCAATAAAACTTAAAAGACGTCTTAGTTACAAACATCATTATCAGTTTCAGTATATAAGACCGGCTAAAGTTTTAGAAGCAGCTCAATATTTAGTAAGCACGAGTGATCTGTTTAAAAATGAGGGAGTACAAGTATCAGATAGTTTGTTAACAAACTTAAATAACAATAACCCAGAAGGTCAGAATTTATTACTGGTAGCAAAACAAGTGCAGATAAGTCAGATTCTTTGCATAAAACTCAAGAAAAACAAAATCTAGGAGCACAACACTGTGAAACTGATAATTCAATTGACAATCATGATACTGATGATGAATGATGTGAAGATCAAACTGAACAGCCATCAGGTGTCATGGATACTTTATTACAAGAACCTGACATGACCGAACATGCTGATAAGATAATTAGTTTTGCACCAGGTGAAGGAAATAGACCACTTGGTATATTTATTGACAAAGACTTCGAATTTTTATCTTTCCCTTCTATATATTGTGATAAACGTCGATCTGATAATAGTGAAAGACTTGTACCAGTTCACTATAGTACAATTTGTAAATGGGAGTTGCGAAGTAAAGATCGACGAGTTCCACAGTGTGCCAAATATTTTTTATAAATTAAAAAAGCTACAAATAAAGCAAATTCAAGGAAGTGCAACATTGTCATTGCGTAAGTGTAAAACGAAAGACAAAACATACACAGCAGGAGATTTAAAATCAGAAAATTCTGTAAATAAGCTAATTAATTTAGATGAGGGATTCAGAGTACTTAGAAATTTGCGAGGCTCACCTCCTTACTTTAGAGATGTAAAAAAGACTTATTTGCAATGATTCGACAACTTGGTTAACCCAGTTGGTTTTGTTCATTCTCAGCTGTAGAAACTAGATGGATACATTTATTAAAAATTCTTGGTAGTCTTGTTGATAATAAAGAGTATACTGATAATGAAATCAAAGAAATGAGTTGGCAAAAGAAATCAGATTTAATACAAAAAGATCCAGTGACATGTGCACGAAATTTTGAACATATGGTCCAATTGTTTCTTCACAATTTTATCAAAAGCTCACTTAATCCAATTGGAGAAGCTGTTGATTTTTTTTATCGAGTTGAATTCCAACAACGTGGATCACCACATATACATGGCTTATTTTGGATAAAAGATGCTCCAGAGTATGGCAAATATTCTCTTGATGACATTGCTAAATTTGTAGATAACTATACCTCATGTAAAGCTGACTGATGACTTGGGTGATCTAGTAAATTTACAGAGACATAGGCACTCTAAAACTTGCAAAAAAGGGTCATAAAATATGTAGGTTTAATTTTCCTTTACCTCCAATGCCAAGAGCAATGATTTTACAACGTCTGCCTATAACTGATTTAGATGAAGAAATTGCAGTTGCATTAAACAAAGATTTATAGAGAATCCATAGTTTGTTAGATTCCCTAAAACCTGATGAGCCACTAAGTTTTACTGAATTTCTTCAAAAGTTAGAATTATCTGAAAATCAGGCTGTTAGACTTTCTCTTACACATGATACCCTACTGTTAAAACGATCCCCTTCTGAGATTAGAATAAATTGTTACAATCCAAATTTGTTAAAAGCTTGGCAGGCAAATATGGACATTCAGTATAAATTAGATCCCTATGCTTGCACTGTCTATATTCTTTCATACATCACAAAAGGTCAACGAGGAATGAGCAAGTTACTGAGGAAAGCTTGTGATGAGGCAAAAGAAGGCAATAAAAATATTGTGAACAGAGTCAGACATATTGGAAAAAAGATATGGAAAAAATTAAAGATCTCCCAGACAATTCTGCTGACATAGAATCAGATAACCTGATTAAAAGGTATCAAAGAAGACCTAAACAGTTAGAAAATGTATGTTTGGCAGACTTTGCTGCATGGTATAATTCCAAGAGAGGAAAACGATGAGAATGTTGATGATAATCTCTCTGACAAAATGAAACAATATGTGAAGATGATCTGTATGAATTAAAAGGAGGAATGATACTTGTTAAGAGACGAAGACCAAAAATCATTTGATCAGTGAGATTTAATAAGAACGAAGACCCTGAAAATCATTATAGGGAACAAATAATGCTTTATACTGCATGGAGAAATGAAAACAAAGATCTCTTGCAAAATGTAGAAACATACCAAGAAAGATTTGAACTTCTTAAAGATCTTATAGAAAAAACCCAGAAAACAATATGAGAATCACACTGAAGTTCTTGATCAGGCCATTGAGAATGTTGAAAATGAAGAGCTTGCTAATGTCGCTCCTAAGCAACACAGAAATTAACAAGATCAGCAAATAGGCTCAAAAGCTAGTGAATTATTTGGATGTTTTGGTCCTGGTAAAGATAAGCAACATATTGAATATGACTTGATGGATGATATTGGTATTTATCCTAGAACAAATGATAATAAAGAACTTCTTATGAAACGATTGAAGGATGAAGACTTTAGAAAACTTGTCCAATCACTAAATATTGAGCAAAAAGAGTTATTTTACCATGTACTCCATTCTATTAAAAAGAGTCTTAATGGTTGATGACTATTTTTTTTAAGTGGTGGTGCTGGTGTTGGCAAAAGTACAGTAATGAATGCTCTGTATGAAGCTCTTATTAGATATTTAAACACTCAGCCTGGAAGCAATCCAGATGATATCAGTGTTATGAAAGTAGCACCTACAGGAAAAGCTGCATTTAATATAAGCAGAAACACACTTCATTCTGCTTTTAAAATTCCTGCTAAGAGAGGATTTAATTACTGCACGCTTGATAGAGACAGATTAAATACTATAAGATCTCAACTAGGTAAACTTAGGTCATATTCATTGATGAGGTTTCAATGGTTGGTAGTGGAATGTTTAATTTTCTTAACTTTAGATTACAACAAATAATGGGTACAAAAGAACCATTTGGTGGACTTAGCATTATAACTGTTGGTGACTTGTTTCAATTAAAACCAATCTCTGATCACTGGATATTTGAGAACTCAAAAGAAGTATATAATTCATTAGCAACAAACATTTGGCAGCAATATTTCGAGATGTTTGAGTTATCACAGATTATGAGACAAAAAGATAAAGAATTTGTGGAAATTTTAAATCGTATTAGGGAAGGAAACCACACTCAATATGACATTGAAATTATGAAAGAGAGAATTTTGAAATTAAGCCCTGCACATCCTGATTATCCTAGGACTGCCACTCACTTGTTTAGTACTAACATGGCTGTACACGAACATAATCAAGAAATTATTAAATCTCTAAATGAAAAAGCTAAGAGCAATAGATATCATGCTTGGAGATTTATCTGATGAATTAAAAGAAAGAATGAAGAAACAAATTCAAATACTGTACGTGGTATTGTGCTGTCAATTAACTGTGCAAGGTGGCAAAGCCACCAATACCAACTGGCATTGGTTCGGACAGTACTACGACATTTTGTGAAGATACATTGTATACTTATTTCGGTTACTGTTCATAATAAACAGTTTAGATTAGTGTTCATAGTTACAGTAGTTCTCATTCTTCATTGGATATTTGAACCAAAATTCACAGCGTTGATGTATCAATATATTCAGATCATTTATGGTACTAGCTTCGTAGTCTTCTTTAACGGTTAACCCTCCACATGAACATTCCTTATAAAAGAGATGTACGAATGGCGAAACATACGCAGTAATCAACTTGGCACTTGACGATGGACTGAATGGGCAATGTCATAACCACAATGCATTTCATCCATAAGCATGCGGGTAAAGTGAAGTTTTTTCGGTGAACATTGTATCACGATTGTCTATTTATAGACTATAATGGTTATAATATGCCAGTGAATTATATGCCAATAAGTCCTGTCTTTGACTTGACACTCCAGTGTTAATTTGTCAGCTCTTTCATTATCAGTTATGTGAATGTTACAATGTCATTTCATAGCAGAATAGAAAATTGGTGGTTGACAGTTTAATATATTGTCCAATTCAAAACAACAGCATGTCAATCATGTATAATTCCAGTATGGCAATATTGGCGATGTTTCCATATTTTCCCCATATTTTTTGTTTCAGTGAACTATACTTTTGCCTCAATATTATGCTCAAAATTCAAAATCATGTTGACATACAACCCTAGGGCCCAAGATTTAAAATCTTGAGCAAACTGCTCAAACAAAATGGTTTAAACATGGTATAAAAACTTGCGTTCTATAAACTAAATTTGGTTGCTTCTGTAGGTACCGGAGCACAGTATACGTCATCAAAACTTGCATTTCTTAATTTGTTAATGCAGCTCCCAGTACATTAAATATTCAAGATATCCATGTTTGGCAAATGATTTCCTATTAATTGGACACATGTCCTCGCTTTCTAAAGTCCACAGTCTACACTTCTATATAAAGTCCACAGTGCTATATTACTGTAAGTCCACAGCCCACAGTCCACACTTCTATAAGTCCACAGTCCACACTTGTATACAGTCACTTCTATAAATCCACACTTCTATAAGTCCACAGCCCACATTTCTATAAGTCCACACTGCTCTAAGTCCACCGCCCACACTTCTATAAGTGAGTCACTTCTTAAAGCCCACAGTGCACACTTCTATACATGCACTTCTTAAAGTCCACAGTCCACACTAGCTACTATACAGTCACTTATTGAAGTCCACAGCCCACACTTCTAGAAGTCCACCGTCCACACTACTATACAGTCACTTCTTAAAGTCCACACTTCTATAAGTCCACAGCCCACAGTCCACACTACTATACAGTCACTTCTTGAAGTCCACAGCCCATACTTCTATAAATCCACAGCCCACGGTCCACACTACCTGTAGCTACTATACAGTCACTTTTTAAAGTCCACACTTCTATAAGTCCGCAGCCCACAGTCCACACTTAAGCTGCAGTACTATACAGTCACTTATTGAAGTCCACAGCCCACACTTATATAAGTCCAGAGTCCACACTACTATACAGTCACTTCTTAAAGTCCACACTTCTATAAGTCCACAGCCCACAGTGCACACTACTATACAGTCACTTCTTGAAGTCCACAGTCCACACTTCTACTGTATAAGTCCACAGCCCAGTCCACTCAGAAGTGTGGGGTGTAGACTTATAGCAGTGTGGACTGTGGACTTATAGAAGTGTGGGCTGTGGACATATAGAAGTGTGGACTGTGGGCTTTTATAAGAAGTGACTGTATACAAGTGTGGACCGTGGACTTATAGAAGTGACTGTATACAAGTGTGGACTGTGGACTTACTAATATAGCACTGTGGACTTTCTAATATAGCACTGTGGACTTTATATAGAAGTGTGGGCTGTGGACTTATCATAGAAGTAACTGTATACAAGTGTGGACTGTGGACTTTAAGAAGCGAGGACATGTGTCCGGAAATCATTTGCAAAACATGGATTTCACTTTTAATTATATTGAATATTTAATGTACTGGGAGCTGCATTAACAAATTAAGAAATGCAAGTTTTGATGACGTATACTGTGCTCTGGTACCTACAGAAGCACCCCTAAATTTGGGCAACGGCTATCTAAAATATACTGTAAACATTGTAACTGGAGTTTGTGAAAATAGTGTACCAATGGAAATAACGAGACAGCTTACCTTTACTTCAACAGATCCTGGCGAGTTTTGATAAAACGGCCATACAATGTCTAGTATCGCCGAGAGATAGAGATTGATTCCTTGTTGCTCCTTTCGAAGAACACGTTCTGATTGCTCAGACAAAGGTCATACTGGGTCATACTCATTAGACGTAGCCATACCAAGGTCCGCCACTCCGCCACCGCATTGCGAGCTTATTTTTTATCGACAGGCAGTCGATAGCCAACACGTAAACAACTGAGAAACAGTGAAATGTCTTGCAAATACTCAAAAACATCGATAAAATGGCAATAAAAGCTTGGTTCAAAAGAAACAACTCGCCAAACCTCGGTTTCGCAAAGCGGCGGCCATTACGGCAATTTAGCGCGGCCGGGAGACTAAGCCTGCGATGCAAAAAATAATAATAACAAAGCCGAAACCTAGACTCGGCTACCACAGGTAGCCCGAGTAATTAGATACAATGAGATAAGCATTTTTAAAATATTATTCCACAATGTAAGATCCTCACACCTGCATATTGCTGATATTGCAAGTGATTACAATGTACAAGCAGCCAGTGTAAATATTTTTGTAGAAACCGCTTTGTGCAGCAATGACAACAATGAATTATATAATCTTCCTGGTTCTCAGCTTTTCAGAAATGATTTTCTGCCACAAAGTACTACAAGAACACCATATGGGACTGCTGTTTATTTAAAACATAATCTACAATGTGTGTCTGATCCCTTGAGGTGTAACCATGATGTTGTTGAAATAACAGTTATTAAAGTTGATCAGCCAGTTTACAAAATTACACATTGTTGGAATTTATCGCTCAAAATCTAAGGTAAAGATTTCTAAATTAATTGATGCATTAAAATTTCTTCATGAGAATATTTTAAAACATTGTGATACCCCTGTTATTATGCTTGGTGATTTTAATATAAATTTAATGGAAAATTCCTCTGAGAAAAAAGCTCTTTCTAAATATCTCTTTTCTGTCCGAATTGGTCTTTAGTATTTTATTCTGGCTAACGCCAGAGTATTTTATTCTGGCTAACGCCAGACGATTTTATTCATCTCTGGGGAACCCCTTGGACAGGAATGAGTTAATGAACGACAACATTATGCACAGCTTGTTAATGAAGTAACAACTGGCTATAAAACTCAAATTGATCATATTACACAAATATTCCTCATATAATTTGCTGTAGTGGTGCTCTTGAATCTTACTTTAGTGATCATAAACCTATCTTTGCATCTGTGGCATGATTCATTTACTTAAAATATGATAAATTAACAAAACAATGTATATAATTACACATCTATGGTAATAAGAGAGCGATTAAATACCATAGAGTGAACAGTAGTAGTACATGTATACTAAACAGTATTTAAAAATCCTAAAATTTATTTGTCAATCTTTTTCTCCAAATACAAACAAGTCACCTCAACCGCTTCCCCAGCAGTGGTAGGGGTAAAGAAACTCCTATTGGATAGGGGACCGGAGGCTGAACTATAGCTGCCCCCTCTTTCCACTGGCAGGATTACAAGGTGTGTTATAGGTAAGTCTTCTTTTAATTATTTACCCCCTTTAAAGTTTACCATTCCCATTCACTTAGTATATTATTTTAAATCAGATTATGCAAGACTGATTAACTGACTAATTTTATCAATTTACATTCCAACTAAAAAGTTGAAATATGGTACACGATTGGTAATCAACCTACTGTAACGTAAAGAGTGAAAATCAAGTGTACAACCTAAGCAAGTTTTATTCAGTTGGACATCAACTAAAGTCATGTTGTCAAAACCAAAATACTATACTTGTCAAATGGTGATGGCTCTGCCTATGGATGAATGTCTCTGATCTTACCATGTGACAAACTAATACGCCTCAAGGCAGTTATAAAAGACCTTTTATTTACAAGTAATATTTGGCATTTCACTTGATTAAACTGGATGTTCTATGGATGTTCGTCGCAACTAAAGTAATGTCAAAACCAAAATACTATACTTGTCAAACGGTGATGGCTCTGCCTATGGACGAAGGTCTCTCATGTTACCACCATGCGATGAACTAATACGCCTCAAAGCAGTTATAAAAGACCCTTTATTTACAAGTAATATTTGGCATTTCACTTGATTAAACTGGATATTCTATGGATGTTCGTCGCAACTAAAATCATGTCGAAACCAAAATACTGTACTTGTCAAACGTGATGGCTCTGCCTATGGATGAATGTCTCTCATATTACAATATATGCTCTGTGCAAACAGTCTGCATATACATACCCACTGCAGATCATAAATCTTCAAAGGATAAAAAACAGTGTACCATTCATGTACTGTACCGCAATGACAAAGATGACCAGGTTGAACATTGTTCTAAATTTGTGTACCAACTTTTATTAGTGCAATAAATAATGCACTTATTCAAGTCACAGTCCTACATATTGTGTTTAGTTTGTCAGTGGTGTTTGCAACAATGGAAATGGGACGAATCACATTGAAGAACACCACCGAAAAACGAAGCATAATATTGACTGGGACCCGACGAAGTGCATTACCTATTGCACTAACTACAGATAACAACTTACACTTGAAAGTTGGTACACAAACGTGGAACAACCACCGCTAAACCAACCACAACCATTACTGGTACCAGCACCTTACAAAAAACTCATCTTGACAAACAAACAGTAGACTTATTTCTTTTTTTGCGATCGGGTATCCATCTCATTCGCGCGCTCTGATTGGCTAGCGAGCGTTGATCGATTTTTATAACTATTTCGCTTGCCACAGAACAAATATATTTAGCAGAGAGCTACGGGGATGCAAATAAGTTTTATTATCCAAATGGGTTTTGACAACTGCATGTGAAAACAGCGAATTTTAAAAGAAACGCTGGGAAAACTATGACAAAGCAAAATTTACGAGCGACATTTATAAAGTTTTAAAGTATTATTGCTCAATGATGTATGAAAACAGTTTAAAACAGAAATTGATAGCCAACAGGTGTCAGATAGCTTTAAAGGCACCTCCCGAATGTTGATAACTGAATAGATTTGCCGATAATTTTGTTGCCTCAAAGTGCTATGTGAGAACCATCTGTAGGTTTCAGAGACCACCAATTCCACATTCCTTGGCATAACTTTTAGGGAATGCGAGGAACAGAGCTGGATTGAATGACAAATGCACCTTAATGTGTATTATGTTAGGACATAACTCGCGAAACTTTGTGATTACGGTGTTATTCCTTCCACTCATAGTGTTGCACCCATCAGTTGCTAAGCCTATTCAGAGCTGATATCAAGCTTCTTTGCCCTACGAAATCCCTTTATCACTGTATCACAAGGAGTGGGCCACTATATCAGCATGGCAGAGAGATGGGGGAAAATCAAGGATCTTTAAATCTAAGTATAAGGCAATGCTTAGCTGGATTTGATATGTTTCTGTTTGGTCACTTGGGCAGCAACCTTTCATTGTTCAAGAACCATGCACAAAAATACCTGGAAAGATCTGCTCGCTTATTTTCATCCCCAACGCATCCTAATTGCGGATCCTAACTAGAACCCAAGGATAGTGCAAAGTTTCGTAGAGCAATTAACAGTACTGTATTTCGACATAAAAAAACACTTGAGCTTTTTACATTTCAAATTATTTATTTTGCTTTAAATTGGACGATACATATATGTACAAGTAATACATTGTACAATTCAATGAAAAGTCGTGAGGATACAGCATGAAAAAATCATTCTGATAGTTACACGTTTCAATTTAACTGCTGTATTAGTTCTAGTTTACATTATTGATAAACAGTTAATCCAGCATTAATTAGTAGAGCTATAATTTTCCTCGTTCTGTTGGAACATGTGGAATGTTATTAAGTTTCCTTCAGTAGTCAGTAAGGAATCT
Source organism: Paragorgia papillata (assembly GCA_035771165.1). Taxonomy (NCBI): domain Eukaryota; kingdom Metazoa; phylum Cnidaria; class Anthozoa; order Scleralcyonacea; family Coralliidae; genus Paragorgia; species Paragorgia papillata. Next base: position 1,187,301 of record JAWNZC010000050.1, read on the forward strand.
GATGTGTGATACTGTAGTTCAATTTTTTAGCCATTTTAAATGATTGGTGTTGACTTATCCTTCATCTGTATATCGTCGGTAGTTTTTAATGGAATGAATCACAGGATTTCAACTTAAAGTTCATACTAAGTCGATCACAACTATTAATATCACTGGCCCCTTACAGAACACCCATCTATTACACTTTACAAACAAAGTTTAACAGTAGACATTTCTTTCATTGAGCTATTCGATTTACCATATAGACATATTCTATATATATATATATATATATATATACTGACTTTTCTAAAAAAAAATTTTTAACAAACCAAGAATTACAGGTACTGACAGCAACAGCTGCTAACACCACTAGAAAGACTTATCTTAATAGAAAACAAGCAATGGTTTCTACCCTGTTTTCATATATATATATATATATATATATATATATATATATATATATATATATATGTTGTTATATACAAACAACCCAAAATAAAATCTCAAGGGATTCTTAGAGAGTCATTTTCTCTTGACAAGAACGCAAAAAAAATTATAATCTCCGACAAACATGAATACTGACGTCTTTGTGCCCTTCACTATTGTTTTCCAGTCTGTTTAATAACATGAAGATCTCTTTGAACTCCTCGAATTTTTTGCATAAAAAGCTTGGCGCATCACAAGAATTCCGATACTAATACGTATCGTGTGACCTCCAGTCAATCCAGATCAAAATTGACTAAAATTTGCCAAGTGGATGTAAAGATAAGTAACTTTTTGTACGATCGTCTGATGATTATGTTGCTAGCGTCACGTTATTTGCCTTGCCAATCGTCTCCCCAATCACGCGCTAAGGTCACGCAGGTACAGCTAGACACATGTAGAACTTAAACATTCATGTTTACTATATGGCCAGGGTTCTTCGTACAGTTGCTTATTGAACGCCAAATCAAAATGCCAACACAGTCTACAATCTCCAGTATACAGAATTTGTTATTGAGCTGACGTGCAAAACTGCTCGAGCGCCACTCGTGTAAAATATAACAGACACGAACCAACAACACTCTACAAACCGACTTCACAACATCGTCAACATGCCAGACCATATTAAAGTTAAATATAAAGCTTTTAATATTTATTCGCACCTTCCGCTAGGCAGACAATAAATCCTTTCGCCCAGACCATATTTAATTAGCCATGCAGTTAAGCCTAGAAATTCGTTGTTTCGAGAAGAAAATTGATCGCTCCTTTGCGTTTCTCCGCCATTGTTGTATTCGCCAGTCGCAAACAAAACCACGCGTGCGCAGTGGTATTCTAATATATTCCGGGGGGGGGACTTATTTCATTCTTGGTATATTAAGATATACACGTCTTTCAAGAAATATCCATAGATAAGGTACAAACCTGTCTGTTATCGCTCTTTAGGGCTTACGGGCTTCAAGTGACATAAATATTTGTCGTCTATGAAAAACTGATACTAGTGTTTCACATTTTCAGAGGTTTTAGCCTTTCAACTACGACAAGTATGTATGTCGTTAAACCTGGTAAGTTTACCCCCCGGAAAGTTTACACTATGCCGGACTGCACTGAATTTCCCCACTCATCACAATACCGCAAAGTTTCTTCGAAAACTTTGCACTAAAAACGAGCCATTATTTATTGAAATATAGTAGGGTTAGATATACTGCCGAAACAGAGAACGTAGGAATCTAACGTTTCGAGCGAAGGCCCTTCGTCAGAGAGAAATGAACACACCATTGAACACTGACTGGTGCTTCGATAGCAGTTCGTTGATTTCATTTCGCATCGAAACAGAGTGAAGAGTGGTTTCAGATGTTGGTCCAACTCGCAAATAAGCCCAGAGCAGTTGCTGTTGCTTTCCCGAGCAAGGAGCCAGCGTTGCTAGTGTTGACCACAATTAATTGGGCTGTTGCTGTTGAGGACGTACCGCCGCCGAGTGTTTTCACGGTTGCATAAAATTTCCCAAGCACCGGAAGTGGTGTAACAGCCCCATAGGAAAATAACTTGGTTCGTGATTCTGTAAGCGTAATGTTGTGTGAGTTCAAAAGGTGGAAAGTATCTTTATCGAGAACATTCGCACTTGCACCGGAGTCGATAATCACTGGAATTTCCGTGCCGTCGATCGTAATGGTAACCGAGATCCGTTGGTCGTTGTTGGAGCGGTTGAGCGTAAAAACATATTCATCGTCGTCCGACAGTTCGTCATCTCGGTGTTGCACCTGGTGAATACTTGAAGGATGATCTGCACGCTGTTGTTGCTTTGGGGTTCGTGGAGCTCTTACAAATTCAGCCAAAGTGTCCGATTTTTCCCCACTTGTTGCAAATTTTGTTGTTGGCTGGGCATGATGGATCTTTTGCTCGATGTCCGTCGCGACCACAACAATAACATGAGTGATTGGGCTTTCGCCCGTCTGTCTGGCGCTGACGTTGTTTATATGCGTTGTCGTCAAGATTATCGTGTCTTGCGCGCGAAACCGTTTGGGTGGTATTAACAGAGTTACTGCGTACCTTGTTTTCTGACATCTTGTCTTCTTCGATTTTCTTCGCTTGGCGATCAGAAACTTCCATGGCTCTTGCAACGCGAAGAATAACATTGAGGGAGAGGGTCTCTTCTCGCAGTAAGCGACGACGTAAACGTGTCGAGGAGCACTTCTCAAGAACTTGATCGCGGATCATTTCTTCTGACAAATCACCGTAATCGCAGGTTTGTACTAAGCGTTTTAATCGAGTGACGTACGCGTCCATGGTTTCTGAAGGATCTTGAAAGGCTTGTCTGAATGTGTGGCGCTCGAAAGGAATGTTCTCTTGTGGCTTGAAATAAGCGTTTAACTCCCCAAGAGCCATAGCGTAATCTTCTCCAGTCTCGGTCAAAGTTTCAAAAACTTCTTGTACTTCGGGCCCTGGCAAGTGCAGGAGAAGTGCTCTGGCGTTTCTTGTCAGTGATATTAGACGCGATTAGGTAATACTCGAAGCTCTTTACCCACTTGGTCCAACGTTGGCTTAAAGTTGCACAGTCTGAAAGGACAGGAAAAGGTGGTACTGCGGGAAGGTGTAAAGTTCCAACAAGTTCGTCAAATCCTCGTCACCAATATTATGTTTCTTTATTCATAAACTCGACACTTGTGCTCCATACTCCTACATTATACTGCCTTACTTCCTACACATGTCACATGCACACATGAATGTCAAATTGGGACATCACGTGCCAGTCACATGATGTCCACTGAACACTATAGCTTGTCATTAGAATATTACATGACTGTGGATATATTAACAACACAAGAAGATAAAGTTTATATTTCCAAGCGGTCATGTAATATTCTGTGTATTATATTAAATTGTTGAAATACATGCATGTATATTACGTCTTATTAATAAAAAGCTATATGTTAGGGTTAGGGTATGTGAAAACATAATTTATATCATCACATGTGAAAATATAGAGGAGAACCTGGTATTTCATCAATATCTATATATAAATACATGTTATATCAAATTAATATAATTTATGTTATACAAAGTTTTAAATCAGTTTGAAGTTATAATCAAACGTTTCGACATATACTGTGACAATTAAGGAATCTCATCAAGATGTTGATGATGATGACTTTAATAATGTCAACAACATTAGATTTTAGCATTTACCTGATTGTATTTAGCCTTGTACATATTATATTGTATATATTAAACCTCAAGAAATATCTAAACAATATGAAATTATAGCAAAAATTTCCTTGTTCACGATACTTCATAATATTTACAGTATAAAGTTGAACACATACATAAAGACTACTAATCCATCTAATCAAGTTCATCAAAAAGGTTCACCTGTATTGCCATCTCATTTAAAATAAGGCCGCTTCTCTGCCAAATTAACACAAATTTATCTTATCCGCTTCTCTCACCATCCAGTCCAAAACTGCATCATTCAAACCTGGTTTCTGGCTAACAGAATTCTTGTATAAAGACTACTAGTAACCTTCCTGAAGGAAGAACAATGACTCCGCTTTGTCTTAGTGCTTCGTAAACCTTTGGGCTTTTAATCCACAACGAAAGGCAAAGACGAATAATCCTAAATGCATAAACAGAATATCCAATTATATTATTATGAAGATACATGTTTCAAGTTTCAACTACTTTTTTTTATATTGATATACTGTAGGTACTTATTCATAGGTATAAAAATAAGAAGGTACTTACTTGGGATTCCATCTGTTTCCTCTTAAATCTTTCAATCCAAAAGTTGTTTTTTTTGTGCTTACCAGAACACTTTCAAGTCTGGACTAAGTTCTTTTTCGTCAATATAAGAAAACATTTTTTAAAGTCGTTACTATCATCTTCACCAAATGTGTGCATGTTGTTTAGTATATCCTTATAACTATGCACCTTCTCCATAAAAATTATGCTGCTCGTAGGAAGGCATTATCAAAGAGCTGTATAGATAGTTCATCTCGAAATCCTGCCTGGGAAAAGTATCGAATTCTCCGTCGAGAAGTGAAGGCGTTAATCGATCAAAAGCGCAAGAACTATATTGAATCCGTTTCCCTTTCCGTGAGGAATAACCCTAAACGTTTCTGGTCGTACATAAAGGCACGGACGAAATCAGGATCTATTCCAAATATTGTGACGCATAATGGTACCCAATACTCGACTGCGCAAACAAAAGCAGAAGCATTTAATGACTTCTTTTTCTCGTCTTCCACACAGCCTACTGATGATAATTATTCACACCGGTGGAGTATAATGTAACGGGCTCGACTTTAAATGAGATCTATTTATCGGCAGCTGAGGTCGCGGACTTTTTACGCCATCTGAATGTTAATAAAGCTCATGGTCGTGATGGAATCGCAGCCAGAATTTTGAAAGAATGTGCTGATGTGTTAGCGCCTTCTTTGTGTCATCTTTTTAATAAATCGCTTCACCTTGGGGTGTTTCCGACTCAATGGAAGCGTGCTCACGTCGTTCCGATACACAAATGCTGTCTACCTTTTCTAAGGCTTTCTTCCAGCGTGAATCACAACTTGCTTATTCATAAACTGGAATCCCATGGCATCAATGATAGTCTTCTCCAATGGTTCTCCAGTTACCTTACCGACATATCTAGACCTCTTCCAGTGTTGTCTGGTGTACCTCAGGGCTCCATTCTGGGGCCTTTGTTAATTCAGCTGTTTCATCTAATTGTTCAAGTGTTACAGAACTATTAACAATTACAGTGATGCAAGAAGTTACAGAATCGTCTCTACCTCTTTTACCATTCGAGTTTAGAATCCCAGTTGAAGTTTAATGTTCCCAAATGTGAGAGCCTCTCCATTACAAGAGCAAGTCTATTAATTAGGCATACATCCTTTGGAGAGCTCGTCTTGTAAAAATATATCGGTCTAGTGGTGAACAGGTAAATGACATGGAAGCAACACAGTTCTAAAGTCATCAGCAAAGCCAATTCTATGTTGGGACTCTTAAGACGCTCATCTAGCAAATATTTCACTGTCTCAGCCAAACGACTTCTATACCTGGCTCTGGTACGCTCCCACCTGGATTATATGCTAGCGAGGCGTGGTCCGGAAGGTGTTCAAAGGAGAGCCACAAAATACATCCTTGGTTGTTCCGGCAATTAATTGGCTTACAGTGATCGTCTAATCAAGTCCAATCTTCTTCCAGTTTGTTACTGGCATGAGATGAAAGATTTACTATTCTTGCATGGTTGTATCAATGGAAGATATAACATTAGTCTTGATAAGTACGTCCGTCTTTCTTCGCATAATCGTCTGAGAAACTCTAGTGACCTCAACTTTTTAGTGCCAAAAAGTAGGACCAAGCTTTTTGAATCGAGTTTTTTTATTAGAACTTGTAGGCTATGGAACGATCTACCTAATTTTATAAAGGATACAAAATCGCCGCATACTTTTAAGAGTTCGTTGAAAGCAAGATATTCCGCTGTTTTGCATGATACTTTTAATGTTGATATTTATTGTTCATGGCGTTCTATTTGTCTTAAATGTTATTCTGTAGGAAATCTTTCAGCAGGTAATTTTAGAATATGTTGCTGAATTCTTAATGTAAATATGTTTTAGTTTAATACGTATGTAATTTTATCTTAATTAATTAATTAGGGATTGGGAGTATGCATAGGTTAGGGTTTTGCCTTGTGCGTCTTCCCTTGTTGTGCTTTTTACGTGTGTAAATTATGTACAGCTGAAATAAAGTATATATATATATAATGTTCTTCACGACGTTCACAATTTATTCATATTTTTTCTTGTCGTAGTTGTTCCCTTAGCTCGTCTTCAGTCATGTAAGTTTCTCTCTTTTGTGGTGCGGAAACACTGATGGTTACGATAAATTGAAGCCATTCGGCTTTTGTATTCATGGATGCATAGATGGTTTTAGGAGAATAATTTGGCTTGAGGTACAAAGATACAATAAAAATCCAAGATTAGACCCCGGCACTGAAAATGGACTGATTGCTGGTATACAATGTTATTTACGAGCTGAGGGGTTAGATGAGTATGCAGGGTCAGTCTCACAAATATGTGTCAAGCACTCGGAATCAAAGAATAAAATGTCGATGGTCACATTTCAAGAAACAGCGTTCAAGTTGGTGGTGGATCGACTTCTTCCATGATCTTCATGAATCTGACATTCTTGACCTTACCAAGTTGGATACATGTGGACGCACTTTGGTTTGGTTTTGCTGAACTTCTTCAGGCTGATCTTGATAAAGTTAAAGATTACTGGAACTCTCACCGAATCAGGAAGTCAAAGCATGCTACAATTTCAGGTGTGCCTGACATGATGTACTTTGTGCCAGAGGAGTTTGGACACAATTATTGCTTGCTTCCAGTTTCTTCAGAAAAACTGACAGAGATGGAAAACAAGTTGGAAGGATTGGATGGAGACGATGGAACAAACCCAATTTTTGAAGAGTATTTTCAGTATGTCATGGCGAAAAATAGCATATGTCACCCAACATCCCCGATAGAAGCAGGTGTTCTTTTTGAGAAATTAATTCAGTTTGCATGTTCCAGTTAGAATAAATGAAAGAATATGAAGGAAAAAATTAATTATAGTTAACTATTAAGCAGTCTGAAAAATTACCAAGCATTATTGTCTGTATTATTTCCTCCTTCCACAACTCATACCCTTGGGGCTGAACTCTGGAGACTACATACAGCAATACATGTACAAACAAATCACCACATGTTCCAGCTGTTCAACAGGTGTGAACAAGGTTGCTGCACTCTGTGAACAAGGTTGTTCAAACATCGTACCTAGGCTCCTCTCTCAGAGAAGCCTGGGTGCAAGGTTGTGTTGTTCAGCCATAACGTTGTTGCAGCATTGCCCAACCATCATTACTGTTACCAGGGCTTGAAATTTGGAATTTTCAGCAGTATCCAACTGGGATACCAGGTTTTTGAAACTGGTATCCCCCTTTGAAATCCACTATCCCACATTTTTTTTACCAAATCGCAACTTGTAGTATCCAAAATTTAACATCTTATTCATGTTATTGTATAATACTGCAATTATTTAATATGACCCACACTCTCTGCAAAATATTAGACTGAACTTCAACTCTGAAGAGTTCTTTAATTAAGTTTAATAAATTAAAATCATTAAAGTCAGATGAATCGTCTGAGTCAAATGGGCTTAATAGCCCATTATGATCTGGCATCTCCATGATGTCATCAAGTTCACTCTCAGAATGAGAAGATGGCATCTAGGGATGGAATGTGCTACTCGAAATAATATTCTCAATTTATTAAAGTTCTGTTCGTTCATCGACTGCAATGCTCTTTCAGCAGGATTAGTCCCTGGTGTTGCTGCCATGGCCTTCAAACGCTCTGCACATCTTTTGTGCCCTTGACTCTTGTGGTGTGCTTGTAATGATTTTACGTGAAAATTTGCGCACCCACCCTTCACGAACTTCGACTCCTTCTCGCAATAATTGGTGTTGGCTACACAAGTTTTGCAAAACATTTTATCATCTTTATTAACTGTCACCCACGGGAAGGATTTTTTCCATCTTTCATTAAACTTTCGACAGCGCTTTGCTTGTTCGTAATGTCGTTTCACTTCGGCGTTTCTTTTTGCTCGCCTTTCTTTTTCTGCCGATCGCTTCTCTTCTCCATCATCTATCACTATTTTCACAATCTCTTGTGGTGTTTCAACCGGAGTTCTTTTCAAATATTTTAGCATTTTATGCGTTAAACCATAGGTTAAACTTAAACATGTGTTAAGCTAAAACAGAGGTGAGAGGTCGCAATCGCATATTTCTATAATTTACATATATTAAAACCCGTAGAGAATTGTGGGATGATTAACATAGCCATATATGGTGTGCTTGCCTGCGAGCTGGCTGTCACGCGGTAGAGCTTGTTTGCAGGCTAATGGCGGATCGCTGGAGTTTTATAAACAAGATTCGATTCCTTGGTGACTTCGCTAATTTTTTATATAAATGCGCGCAAAAATTCCTTTGGGAATTTGGAATGAACAAATATCTGGCAAAATTCTAGTGTTTGCTGTGAAATTTTCATGGTATCCCTTCGGGATACTGAACCTATGACACCTAGTATCCAAAAGTAAAATCTAGTATCCCGTGGATATCGGGATACCGCTAATTTCAAGCCCTGCTGTTATGTTTACTTGTTAACAAGGTGCTTGTTCTATCAATATTGTTTCTCCCTGTTCCAACAACTGTGAACAACCACTGTTGCTTCATCAATGCTCAACCTCGTTCATTCAATGTTCAGTCATGATGGCTGCATTTTTCACGTGGAGTGCTTATTTTTTTTAATCATTTTAATTATTGGTGTCATAACCAACCAGTTTTTTCGGCCTCTTTAAAATGGGCAGCATACTTAGTTTTTCACTACTTTGTCACACTGTTTTGCATACAAAATCTTGCTTTTGTTGGCATTGAAATTTTGACAACAATAGAGTTAATGTTTTTGTTAAAGTTTTACCAAGGTATTAAATATCATCAACCAGTTAGTAGTAGAGTCAGAACAGCAATGATTTATCATCTATCTATATAGCTACAGTAGCTAGAGTGTAAAAGTTGTCATACCTGCTAAATTTGCAATTTGAACACAACAGCAGTATTTCAAATTTACTTGGTACAGTAGTCCCTATCTGGCTTTCGTATTGACCAATTTACAGTACCATTATTATGAGTTAAATCACGCAAAATCAAACTGATTCTTTAAGGGCTGATTCCGCCATTAAAGTCATGTCCTCTTCCGATGTTATATGCACTGGTATTTTCAGTACAACATCACAAGTTGAAGCTGTGGGACGACAGTGACATCCTTCACGACAACCATGTACAAACTTAACAGAGAACGTTTTTGGATATCTAGTGGTGGTATACTCTTAGGTCCTGTTAACCATTTTATGAAGTCCTCCATCCTCATTCCATGGAGACCTGCATATCAAACCACAAATCAGCATATTAATTTGATATTTCATTACTATAATTGTGCACCCTAATTTTATACGAACTCATGCATAGCGATATTTCACCACACCATATTGACCATAGTCCTAATAATTCTACATCCCAGGACATAATAATTGGTATACATGAGGTACTTTCCTTAAATTAATTTCAATAAGAATGTGTTGAAGATTTCCTAGTTTGCTGTGCAAGCTGTATGCTCAGAAAAGTTATCTGAGCTCTAGACAGGTCTTAAACCTGCAAACAATTCAGAAGAGGGTTTGAGTCCTGTCTAGATTTAAGATAGCTTTTCTGAGCATACAGCTTGACAACAAACTTCTTATATACCTAGTATCTCATACAAACATGGTGAATGAAAGAAATATTTAATGTTAGGAATTATGAATGCATTACTCTACTGTATGCACAGTATGGTAATAAAATTTAACAATTTTTACCTTCTTCCTCAAGAGTCTGAATTATATCACAGAACAATTTGTAGGTGTTAACTTCTAAGTTTCCTAGCAACTTGAGATGTACTATACTCTACTGCAGCTTCATCTAGGAATTGGTCAGCAGTCATACGGAACTGCTGGCTGGGTGTAAAAGTGGTTTCCAAACATCTGGAAACCTCCGAATGGACTCCAAAACTCCACAAGATGAAAAGCCTTCCTCTAATTGCATCAACTGAGGCAAGACGGTAGAGAATTGATCTTTTATACATACGGACCTGAAATAAAAAAATTATATCTGGCACATTTCACTTAAATTTATCATTATTACATTCAACAAAATTACATGTATACGTGTGCTGTACATGTTGAAGATAACACAATATAAAATATCTATATAGAGAAAAATCCTTCCCATTCATCCAAGCACAATTTTTAACATTGTCAATTACCTTATGATAGCTTTAGCCGAGAAAACTGTTTCTCGTTGAAGGACTCATCTGTATCCAATACTGTCCAGGACATCCAAACCAACATCTTCAGTGAGGATTGCTCGAATTTCTTCATCTGTTTTAGCAATACCAAGCTGTGAATTAGAAAATAGTCAATAAATTTTTGATTAAGTGATAAAGTCATACATTAAAGGGTCTCTATGGCAGTGATCAACATATTAGGGACCCAATGCAACGTAATGACTGACCCCCCCCCCCCTCTCATCAGACCTGGGGTCTTACACATGCTGTCATTTGTCAGTTGTGTTTTAGGCAAGGCAAACATGGTTTAAACACATCACAAGAACAATTTATATGCTTTCATGACATTCACTATATAAAGAATTATTTTCTTCAGATTATTTTATAAAAAAATAGAAACTGCTTTAGTTTTTCTATGCCTTGCATACATGTAGCTATGATATGAGAAGACTAGTTAGAGTTTGGGAGAATCCTCACATAGCACAACAGCTTGCGAGTTATCCCCAAATCAGCATAATTATACAAATGCAGCACAACAGTTTATTTATCGCTTCCTTTAATCAACACTAATTCTGGCAATTTCTTGTCATGATGAGCTCTGTTTTCTGTGCTTAAGCTTTTATGCAATAAACCAGTCATATACCGATTGGAATAATTATGGCAATGTGCGTTAGCACATGCCGGTTTATTAATTTTTGTAATCAATAACATAATTATTAATATAACAAATTATTAAGAAACGTAATTAACAGTTCACACAGAAAAGGTGGGGGTAATTCAAACACCACGAGTCTCCTTGGGTAATGGAGACATACCCCACCCCATCATGACAAGGAACCCGCAGAAGAAATGAGTACACACCTCTAACTACTATATAGCAATACATTCTGTCAAATACGTGTAAGAAAAGTGAGAAAGTTATAAGCAAACCTTTGCTTGCCGGTAAAAATATATTGCATGCAAGCTGCCCCAACAATTCGTGCCCCTGCGTTGACTTGTCAGACAGCCACAGATCTATAAAGACGATTATATGTAGTGTTCTGCTAGCCTTGCCCCTGCATCAGCGTCACAGTCAGCTACAAATCAGTATTTAGTGACAAACACAAGTACTGTAGTCAAGTCTTGCCCCTGCGTGGACTCAACAAAAGAGTAATGTACATAAGGTTAGTTTGTGAAAGTAGAATAAAAGGAAATGCTAATTGACAGCCACAATCAAACCACTACATAACCTGGACCTATGTAGTTTAGACGCTCGAACTTAGGCTAGGACTACGATGCGGCGATTCAGTGTTATTGACACATTAGGTTGGTTATACGAATGCTTGAAATTAGCAAACGTTATTTTCAATCCAGTTATGTTGCCCGAATTGTCAACAAGCTGCACAACTTGATCAAGTTGAAGCATGGTCGGTGACCGTGGACAACAGGTAATTTCACCAACCCGTAAAAAGGAAAAAAATGCTGTTGTACACATTGCCTTGAATAAGTACGCTCGATACTCGCTAGAGCACACGATTGGTGTTTGTTGTAAAATATTACGAAGGGTAGGAAGAGTTATAGGCAAGCAAGTGTCAACGCGTGAGCCAAGTTTGCCATATCCTTTCAACATTTCAACCACCCAAAATACTTTAGTGGGGTCGTTCACCCCAGCCAGATGATGACAATAACCCAGTGCAGGGACATAAGTGTTCGCGGTGGAGGCCGCATATTGGTGCTGAAACATGTACGCTATAAATAATCCTAAATCGGAAGGCGATATGGGCAGACGAACTAAAGCCGATTGAAAAACCGCACAAGGAAATTGGCTATAAAGTTTCCAGGCCCGGCGATAAGTAGGGAGTGACGATGGCTGCAAACTAGATTGAAGTAGCTTAGATGTTATCAAAATTCTAAATTATTAAATTCTAATTATTAAAATTCTGCGCACAGATCCAAAGTTCCCAATGAGTTGAACCCCCAAGGCATTTCGGACCGATTGGTTTGACGTAAATTGCGAAATTGCGTATCATAAAATCGTCAGTCACCTCCGCGCGCGGCCAAATCCCGAACGACTTCGCCATATTTCATTAATGCGGGGGCCTCCATGGGATATTTCCCAGTGTAAACCCCAACAAAAATTTGAAAGGCCGATGTATGTCCACGCTTCGATATTCGAAATTGGTTTAGTTTTTTGGGTTGGTTCCAAGGACAACGTTGGTAATGATGAACCTGTTTGAGAGCTCACAGACAAGTGATACCGGGTATCACTTGTCCCTGAGCTTAGTAATAAACCAAAATAAAAAATTCATTGGCCCAAATCTTGGCCTTTAATTTGGCGCTAATTTGAGCATCAATTGTAACTGAGTTAAAATTAGACAAACCTGACGAAGCAGTTTGTGAGACTTGAATAAAATTCTCACCTGAAACATGTTGTAAGGCAGATGCTACGTGCCCCTGCGTAGTAGCATCTGCTGAAGTTGAAACTATACCTGACGCCACCACAGGCAATTCCCGAATCTCCGTGGTAGAAGATGACGGCGGAAGAGTTGAACTGGCCGCATTGAACGACGCGAGAACAGCCTCAGATACGGCCGAGACAATCTGTTGAACTGTGGCGTCAGACAGAGGTGTTCCGGTAGCTGTCGATGTAGTGGCAACCATGGCGGGAGGACGATCGACGTTTTCTGCAGCTGCCATTCGTGGAGATGCTGCCGTTGTTGTTGGTGCGCGGTGCCGAGATGATGCAGGAGGTAGTGCCGTCGGCTGAGCTCGACGCTGAATTCGAGTACTTGGGCGTGTAGCAGGCATGGTTCTGAAAGAAAGTACTAAAAGAACGAAGACCGGCAAATATTGAGTTTTACCAAATCCACATCAACTGTGTATGATTTAACAATCGGACACATTAGAATTGACATATGTAAACGTAACAACAACGATAAAATGACATACAAAAGACAACGCAGCTGAATAATCATGGCTGGCATACAGCGAAGGTAGCCGCAATTGAATATCCCTGAGTGCTGCAAATTAAATATATACATATATATATATTCGGGCAATCTGAAAACAACAAGCCGCTTCACCCCACAATGTATTGATTTCAACTGTGGGCATCTGATAACGACAAATCGCTCCATCCCACTTAGGCATGCATTTTTCCTAACACAAATTTATGAAAACGTCTTGTGTAGAAAAAATCTCAACGTGGGCATCTGAAAACAGTCAAGTTGCTCTAGCCCATAAAATATGAAACTACTTCATGAACATAAAACTGTAGCAATGGGAAGTAAATTGCTAATATAAAGAATAGAATATATAAAGATGGTATAATACACAAGGTAACCACTAACAAAATCAAACTTCCCATGCACAGGCAAAAATTGGACAGTGTTTGTCAATGCTCAAGGGCCCTTTTGAATTAATCAGTACTTAAAATAAGTGCGAATTACAAAATCATATCAAACTAAATTTGCAAAAAATAGAGGAAATAGATTACCACAGATGAGTAAATTAGGGGCTAAAACTTAACATTCCGAGTGCTCTCAAAATAGATAGCCCCACTATAACTTCTGTATAAATAATATTGCCCTTTTGGATTGCAATGAACGCCATCCTTGGATAGCAAAAAAAAACGATCCAGCCGAAAGAAGTCCCGATGTTCCCAAAGAAAAATACCCGGTGTGGCAGTCTCAATCGTCCCCCGGTCTCAGCGTTCCCATGATAACATGCGCATGTGTGCGCAGGTGAGACTGCAATCACGACAGCTGACCCAGTCTGGATGTTCCTCTTGCAATTACATAGACTTGCTCCAAGTCTCTCTCTTGTGTCGTCCGAACGCGTGCACGGTCTGCGGTATCCCCGGAATGCGGTATCCTCGAAAAGCGGAAGAGCGCGAGGGGGGAGCGAGAGAGAGAGACTTGTTGAACTCGGACACCGGAAACCAAACTCCACAGTTTATTCTTAGTAATTTTTAATAAATCAGGGCGCAAGATGCAGGGGGGGGGGAAATAACTGGGTTGGCAAAATGTCTTAATGACGATTGACCAAAGATCAAACACGAGATGGAAGAAATTAAAGATACTGATTCTGCGATATCTTACTCAACATCGAGATGTTTAGATATTCTTCTCCGCACATCGCACGATATCTTCGTAACACAACCAACAGGTTCAGGCAAAAGTCTGGTTTATCAGATGTTTCCATTTGCCATGGAACATATTCAAGCACAACGGGCTGGGGCCATTCCTGCTGGAAAACAAACCAAGAACATTGTTCTTATAGTGTCTCCTTTGATATCACTGATGAAAGAGCAGATCACAAAAATTGTCCACGGGTTCGGACTATCGGCATTTAACCTTTCTGATACCAAGGATGCCCAAATGAGGGAGAAGCTGAAGAATGGCGAGTTTACGTTTGTGTTTGGTAGCCTGGAAGCTTTTTTGGCGAAGGAAAACCGGGAGGTATTAAAGTCGAAGATTTACAAAGAAAAGGTTGTTGGGGTTTTTATTGATCAAAGCCACTGTGTGGCCAAATGGTAAGTGACCTGCTACAACAGCTACATACGTCGACCCTTAATTTTGTTTGTCGTTTTGTATTTGTTCCTTAATACTTCCTTAGAAGTAGTTTACTAGTTTCCGCTTGTGAACATTCAACACTTCAACGTGTTAGTTTTTCATATGAAACATATTGCTGTAAATTTTTTTTGTCTAACCTTGGCCAAGCCACGGTTAATAAAGATCATCCTGGTTTGCATTTCTGCCTTTATGTGGGCTCAAAAACGTGGATGGATATTCTATAATTGCTCCTCTTATTTCGTATCTTACTTAATTATTATTTAATATAGGTTGAAATGCTTTCTGTGTTTTTCATTAGGGGTATTAATTCAGCAAAGAGTAGAGCATTTCGCGAGTGCTATGGGAAATTGGCAGAGATTCGATCTCTACTTGGACCTGTTCCATTTGTGTCACTTACAGCAACAGCATCGAAGGAAGTGCAAAGTACAATCACTCAATCCCTTTAAATGCTTGACTATGTTTACATTGGAAGTTGCCCAAACAGGAATAATATTAGGTATTCTGTGATTAAAGTTAACAGTGGTGACATGGAGTCAAATTTGTGCTGGCTGATAGATGATCTTAATGAATATGGAAACAAATCATCGAAATGCATGTTTTCTGTAGAAGCCACAAAACTGTTAGTAGATGTTATTCAACAGTGTTAAATTCATTAAGGGAGAAAGCCCATATAAAGAGAGAGGATGGAAAAAGAGATTACACCACCAGGATCATTGCTATGTTTCACAGTGACACAGATAAAGATGTTAAAGAACATATACTGAAGTCTTTTTCATCGCACCATGGGACAGTTCGTGTTGTTTTTGCTACAATTGCATTTGGAATGGGGGTTGACTGTAAAGGTTTGAAAACAGTAGTACATTATGGCCCACCCGATGATATTGATGACTACTTTCAAGAAAGTGGTCGTGCAGGTCGTGATACTACAGACATATGCCATGCAGTCCTCATTTTGTATCCTGGTTGTCTTTCTAGTTCACTGGTAAGTCCTCAGATGAAATTGTACTGTAATAATGAACATGATTGAAGACGAATGTTGTTATTGAAGGAATACATGGAATCATCAAGCAACTTCCCTACCTCAAAGTATGATTGCTGTGACATTTGCTCCAGGGGTTGCCAAAGTGATTCATGTGATTGTCTTGCCAAGCAAATGGAAAGAAGCAAATGTGAGATGTATTTTGAAACCTGTAATGTTCAGACACAGGAATCATCCATACATAGCCAACTTACAAGTAAGTCAGAAGCTATTGTGAGAAGAGAATTGGAAAAGGCAAGACAGACATTTATGGAAAGTGATCCCGAGGTACAGGGGTGTGATGTTTCATTTGGATTGGGAAAATACATCAGTACTTGATTGGACTATATGCCAACATATATTTGATTTAGTTCAAGGCCTTAGGAATGTCATTGAAATCTCCAAATATTCAGATATTTCATTAGGTTATCTCTGTTTGTCAAAACCAAATGACAGTGACAGTACTGAAAATGATGACAGTGATCTTGAAAAAGTTCAAATAAGAACATTCTCTGGGACAGATTCAAGCAGTGACACTGAATAACATATAAACTGTACATGTACACATAAACAATCTACCTGTCTTTAACTTTTACCAGGCCTATATTTTATTATTAGTCATTAAATGTCCACTCAAGCCTCAGGAAGCTGTTTGAAAGTACATGTACCTTGGCAGGGCCTATTCTAAGGAAATTTCAATACTGCACACTTCAGAGCAGGGGTCATAGGGTCATCCTAAGGAAACTTTAGAACTGCCCCATTTCCTGCATTTTTGGTAGAGATTTTATAAGAATTATAACGGTTATAAAACTCAAAAAAGTCAAAAACTCAATTTTAGAACTGCCCATTTTATATTTAGAACTGCCCATTTTGGAAAATGGGGTGCTTTAGGATGACCCCTGCTTCAGAGAGCTAGGGCACAAATAGCCTTTGTGGTCTAAGCCATTTTTTGACATATGTTGCCTGTGCTTCATTGCTTCAGCACTTCTAATATAAAGTTGAAATTGAAAATTTCAAATTTCAATACTGCACACTTTCACATTCAATACTGCACACTTTTCAATCAATACTGCACAAAGTGTGCAATACTGCACACTAAAATAGGCCCTGTACCTTGGGCCTGCAGCCCTTGTGACTTCCACAGACCCTCCCTTGACTTTCAGGGACATTTATTCACTAATCTCTCTCTTATTTATAATTACTTATAATAAAACAAAAGGTGCCATTTTTAGTCAGTTTATCCAAAAATGGGTTACAATACTTTAAATATTTTGATCATCATATCTTCATCTGGAAGAGTTTTTTTTTAACTTCTGATTTCCCGTTTATTGTGTCCTTCATAACTTTAATAGCATTCCTCAGTGTATATGCTAAGTTCTTTGAAGTCTTTAATCTTATCGATCATCCACTGCTTTAACTTCATTGGTTCAAACACCTGTAGAACAGTTCTGGGAAATGATGGAAATGCTTTGTGATGTCGTCTAGGGATGTTGTCAAAAACATGAACACTGTGTAAATCAAGGGCAAGTTCTTTGACTTCTTGCTCTGTATTTGGTTTGGAGTGTTTCCCTGACATCTTCTTTACATTAGAGCATTTGTCATATTTACCAAGGATTTCTTCTGCTAATCGATTGTTCAGAAACTTTTCCCATAAAGGACTTAGGTTAATATCAATACAGTAACTGTAAAAATCCCAAAGCAAGTGTAAAAAGCCAGTGGGACCTTACTCTAGTCCAAGCCCCCCCTTTATATATACCTGGCATTTAAACTTGTCACCGCTTAAATCAAAACTAATATCTTCTGGAAGGACACATTTGTCCACAACTGCATTCAGAAGTAAATCAGACTTTTCATGGTCTGGAAAATGATGGAACTCATTGTTAAGCTTTGGCTCATCAGTGAAATTTTCCATTTGAAAAGTTTCCAGACAGGCAGTAAGAATCATAGCATCTGTATATCTACCCAAAAAATCAGTTGCAGCATTAACATCTTTCATGGGATCCACTGGAACATTTCTGGCCATGAGAAAGTTTCTTGCCGCATAAAGTGTTCCTTTATCTGATGATGAGTTCATTGAATAAAGTATGTCCCATATAACCTACAGTTGGTTTTAAAAAACATAAAAACTGAACCACACTTGCACACGAACACATACACACAATTGATTGTGATAAAGTTTACTTCCAACTTATCATGATAAGAAATTGTTGTTTGCAGTGGCGTAGCCAGGGTCTTGAGTTTGGGGGGGTAAGAACCTCGATCTGCTAGGGGGTTCCTGTCCTAGGGGGTCCAGGGGCATGCCCCCCTGGAAAATGTTTGATTTATAGGGTCTCTGAAACACTGTTTCCTGCATTTTGAGGCAAGTATTTAAGAGTAATCTGAAAGCCATAAATTACATAATTTTGTTGAAATCAAACCAGAACATAGAATACGATGTCAGTATATCTTTGGATTTATTTATAAACAAGTCGTCTAGTATTGTAATTTAAGTATAGCATATGCATGCCTGCAATATATATAACACATTACTAGTCTACTCACTTAGCCTTAAAACAATGTAACCCCCCCCCCCCTACAAGTTTCTCAACGGATTTAAACTTTTCACGAGAACGGTCTTGGAGACCACTGGGGTGGCGACCACCCCCCCTCACACACACCCCCTTGGCTATGCCACTGGTGGTTTGAAAATATACACAATTTCTTTTAAAAATTTTGTTAGTATACATTTTAGAGCATATAAAGAAAGGAAAGGGGTGTACCTGAAAGAAATACTAATAAAATATTTCCATGAAAATTTATATGTATAGTAGTATTAAAAAACTTGACAGAGCAAGCTTGTTATATTTACTATACAATAATTCATGAGGAAAATACAAATAATTGGTGTTTTCAAATCAGATAATAAACAGCAGCTTGTGTATATATTATATATGAGTTCTTACTTGCAAGAAATTGCCAAATGTATGAAAATCCTCGATAACTGGTTTTAATCCTGTTAAGCGTTTCATTGCAGTGGGAGCATCTCTCATATCTTCTTGGGCATTCATACACCTTTCACAAGTTAAGAGGTCTCCACCGAAAATTGTATCATCTAACTTGCCATTTGGTTTCTCTGGTATGTATTTGTGGATGGCCTGAAGTATCTCAATCATATAAGAGCTTTTGTTCTCATCCTTATTTAATACACCAAGGGCAATCTAAATTTGCAATAGTAATGTATTTATATAGAGAAAAAATAATTTTTATTATTCTTAGTTTTCACTCATACTTTTTGGATAGTGTACGTACCTTTTTCGACTTTGTAGAAGTATATTTAACATTGGGATGCTCACGGTGATCAGGAATGTGTTCGGCCAACCACCCAAACGATGGCACATACTTCTTAAGAGTGTTCCCAATGAGGTGTTTAAAATCTTCGCGGAGAGCACAGTTGTCGTTTCTATCGGGAAGAAAATTGCACAATTGCTTGGCGGCAAGCTGTGCTGGGATCTGCTGGATTACGAGGTTTTTCTCTGCAGATTCATCAAATGGAACCCTGTTCTCGACAGCGATAATGTTAAAAAGATCGTACTGTTTTACTTCTCTTCCCTTTCCCATATAACGAGGCGAGGTTCTGGCATTGACATTGTCACCAACAAATGTAATCCCAAGATCGTTCTTATCAAAGGAATCCTCATCTTCGGGCACAGTATTTGCATGGTTCTCATCAATTCTTTCAATTTCCCTGTCAAGTTCCTTGTCAATTTCCTTGTCAATTTCAATGTGCGTTGGCGACTGTTAAATTTCTTTGTCATGGCTAATGGAGTTATTTACGAAAATTTCTCCAGAGTTAGAAGGCTCGGTGACTTTCTCGCTATTCGGTACAACTGGAGATTGACTTTCTGAATCAGTGGCGTTGGAGTTGTTTGCTGATTCTGTATTGCAAACCGAGTTGCAAACAGTACTTTAATTTTCTCCAGACTTGTATTTGGCTTCGATTCTTTGTTTTCTTCGTAAAATTTTGATGTCATGATTTCGGGATAAGCTTGTTTGATTTTTTAAGGTAGATTCGTATGGTAGACATAATCCTCGTGATGCAAGGCGTCGGAAGGCCATTTTATTTGCACCGCCTTGACTAAGAATTATACTTGTTAACATTTGATGAACATTCAAGTTCTGATTACGCGCGTTCAGAATCACGCCTATTCCTGTCAATACGGCTCTTTTGATTGTGTCAGAAGATTTTCTAACATTTCTCTTTAAGTTTTTTTCCTTTACTGCCGCAGCTGTAACCATTCGGTACAAAATAGGGCATTGCTCAACAAGTTATTTTTCTTGTTTTTCGTATGTGAAAGATTTTAGTTCTGATGGTTTGGATGCATGGAAAGTACTGGTAAATGATCGTTGACATATCTGTGTAATTTCTTGCTTTATGTCTTTTTCTATCTCTTGCAATAAATGTTCTTTCAAGCTTTGTATCTTTAAAAAAGCATGACACACCTTTGCACTGTCTTCCTGTAAAACAGCTTCTGCAATTTTGGAATAATCGTCATTTAATTCTTTAACGTTTTCACCACTATCAACAATGCAGGGCTAAAACGAAAACAATATGACTTTATACGCAACCTGAACAAGGACAGACGTGAGAAACAGGGATGCCTAAATAGATATATTCTTTGAATATATAACCAAATCCAACAAACCAAAATAAAACACACTTTCCATGTTTTGTTTATAGTGGCGGGTGTCAGTGAAAGGTTTCTTTATTTTTTGAAAAGAAATATAAGCTTAAAAATAGCATCGCCACGCCACGATCATCTATTTTTACTTATGATACACGCAACATCAATAAATCGAACCCCGGCTTTAAAAGCTATTTCCACAAAAATGTCCTACATAGAATCATACCTTCTTGTTTTTGACAACAGGAACATTCGCTGTTTCGGGAAGAATAGATCGTCTGGCTTTTGAAGCTGTTTTGACAGTCGAACATTCACTAGTAGGACTCGGTGATAATCCACGTTTTACGCGTGTTCTCATGAAAGCTTTCTCAGCTTTTCCTTTAGTTGATTGTAACAGTGCCCAGTTGTCAGACACAAGCTTCTGCCCCCTTTCTTAACCGGTGAAGGCAGGGACGGCAGATGCATTTCAGATCTTTTGCTTGGTCTAACTTACATTGTAAGAAATTTTCTACGGTTGTGCAGACATCTGTTTTTTCTCCTATTCTCCACAGGTTGATTTTATGGCCGTGTTTCACTGCATTCCCTTCGTACTTTTCTTGTAGGTCCTCGTAACAAATTATGCAAATGTCTTTAGAGGATGGTGACAGAAACTCTATTACTTTAACGGACGTGTTTTTACTAGTATGTGCCATAGCAAAATCGTTTAAAAAAAACAAGGCATTCTCCCCCCTGAACATTTTTGTAAGGTCATGTGACTCACCCAAATACGATCACTTCATTGGCTCCGTTTGCCAAACAAAGGTGCCGCTACTGTTGGGTTTTCAACAGTAAAATTACTAAGAATAAACTGTGGAGTTTGGTTTCCGGTGTCCAAGTTCAACAAGTCTCTCTCTCTCGCTCCCCCCTCGCGCTCTTCCGCTTTTCGAGGATACCGCATTCCGGGGATTCCGCAGACCGTGCACGCGTTCGGACGACACAAGAGAGAGACTTGGAGCAAGTCTAGCAATTACATTGCCAATCGTGAAGTTGCCTTTCTGAATCTCTCCGTTTTATAATAGCAATATATCTATAACTATACATTTATTATCAATATAGTTCCTAATATTGAAGATAAGTGTAACCCTAAGACAAGGGAGGTTCGTTTCGAACAGATAAAGGAGAAATGCGACCGCATCACCCAGTATCTTCGTGAAGGAAAGCACGTGCAAGGTCTCACGAAGAATTTGCAAAGAACTGTCCGTGGACAGGCGAAACACTACATCTGGGATGTTCAGGAATATGTAAGTTATACTATGTAGAAAATGGTAGACATCTTTATTTGGCATTAGTAATAAAATATCAATGCACCAGGCCCAGCACTGTGCATTATGAAAGGATTTCAGCTTCACTATGCATAATATTGGGTCATAGTGAAGATGGCGTCTAAAATACTGAATGATTTGTGTTTCCATATTTGCAAATTCCATATTTGCAAATTTATAAGACTTCAAATTCAACTATTAACAACTTCAATTGTGTAACAGACATTTATCCACAAAAGACATGCCAGTTTTGACTCCTGCACTGCCCATGGAGGAGATATGTATCAATGTCTGGGAATCGATACATTATATCAAATGTAAAAGTGATGGCTTAATTGGAATTATTTTATGTTCCAATATTAAACCAACGTTCAGTCTTCCATGCATTTTCCTAAGTTTTACAAATGCCTTTCATTTAATTTTTTAGATAGCATCATGTCAATGCTGTCAAATGTTCAGCAAGATTAAAACCCAAGCACCAGAATTGATACCAATTAAAGTTAATGAACCTTTAGAGTTAGTTGGGATTGACTTAATTGGTGAGTAGTTGTTTTATAAACTCTTGTGCTACATTGCCAGTGAGCTAAATAATTTTAACTGGAGTGCTAACCGTGTCGAGTGCTAACTGTTTCCAACCTGGTTGCGACACACAAACAGGTTACTATTATTTATTGCCACATTAATTTTATGTTTTATTCCGATGTTAAGGCTTACATTGGCACACACATTGGCAAATAATTATTAGAATCAAATTGACATTTTTGCCTGATTTTAGAAATCAAATTTAGAAATTGGACTTGTTTTTTAGGTTCTTGACAATATTGAAATTGCCCAGAAAAAAACAAAAAGAGCAATATGCAAGAAGGAAGCAAAAAGGGATAAAAACATTAAAAATTAAGGTTGGGGATACTGTCTATAAAAAGCAGATGAAGAACGTTGGAAGAAAAGGAGGGATGATGGAGCCAATTTGGGTAGGACCCTACAGGTATGTAGACTGTACTAATGTACAATAAAGCTTAAAGTGCCTATGACGTGAAAAATGTGTTCTACTTTTTGGAAGAATATTAAAGCTCGTTATTAGAAAAAATGTTTCACAAAAAATGATTTCAAATACGGTGGATGATTTTTGTGATATCCAACGTTCAAGTTCATTCCTTTCTGTAATAAACAAGCGCAAAACTGGGGCTGACCATGACAAAGTTTGGTAAAGTTTGAAAACCGATTTCTCAAAGACTGTAAACCAGATTCGCCTCAAATTTTCATTGAACGCTAGTTTCATGTTTAGTTCTTAAATAAGGCAAAAAAAGCGGAAACAAGTTTTTCATGTCATTGTGCCAGGTCACAGTGTTCTATTATACACAAGGGTTTGAAGTTTATTTTCTTTAATTTGACTTCTCAATTGGCAAGTTTAAACTGAAACCACAATCACACAAATGAAATCAATAGAAAACCGCCAACAAAACTTAAAAATAGAGCAGATTCAACAGTTGCAAAATGCGAATACGAGTTGAGTGAGTGGCGAGTGCCTTTGCTAGGGGGCGGAGAAATACATCGCGCAAGAAAAAGGTCCCATATGACCAGCTGCAGCCTTGTTTAACAAGTGTTCTCCACAAAGTTGGTAGTGGGGATCATGGTAGTGATGTTGTTGGGGGTGATGATGTTGGGGGTGATGTTAGTGATGATGATGGGGGTGATGTTGGTGGTAGTGATGATGATGGTAGTGGGGATCACGTAGAGGGTGATTGTGAGGATGGTAATGAGGATGGTTTATGGGATCGCATTAATGCAGATTGGGATCATGGTAGTTGGGATCATGTTGATGGTAGTAGTAATGGTGGAAACCATTTTAATGACTGTGGTAGTGATTCTGGTTGTAGGGATCATGTGAAGGATGATGGTGGTAGTGGGATTCGAGTTGGGGATGATGGTGGTGTGGTAGTGGGATTCCAGTTGGGGATGATGGTGGTGGTAGTGGGATTCGAGTTGGGGATGATGGTGGTGGTAGTGGGGTTCGAGTTGGGGATGATGGTGGTTGTAGGGATTGTGTGAAGGATGATGGTGGTAGTGGGATTCAAGTTGGGGATGATGGTGGGTGTAATGATGACCACGGTAGTAATCAACAAAAGAAGAAAAGTGGGACTGGTTACATGTATGCTGCCTCAATTGGAAATACTGGGAAGCTAGTACTGACAGTACTCAAAGAAAATTTCTGGTTTTCAGATGAACATATTGACCATGCACAGTGGTTAATTGGGAAGCAATACCCAGGCACCAACGGTTTGCATTCTGTTTTGGCATTTGAGAGTAAAACAGTTAAAGTGCAGCAGGGCCTTGCAAACTTTGTGCAGGTCCTAAATATTTCTAGGGATCACTGGGTAACAGTGAGCAACATTGGCTGTGATGTAAATCACATTAAAGTGTATGACTCACTTCACAGACGAATCCCTAAATCAGGTAGACAGAAGTTTTTAGCTACTATGGCAGTTGGTAAACACCAAGAAGAAGTTTATGAAAATTGAATTTGCAGACACGAAAAAACAAATAGGGGGTTCTGACTGTGGTCTTTTTGCCATTGCCTCAGCTGTTTGCCTTTGCAATGGTCAAGACCCAAGAAAACAGGCCTTTGACCAAAGTGTCATGAGGGAGCATTTAGCTTTATGTATTGACTGTGAGGAAATATCCCCTTTTCCTGTGACCTCATCATCAAGACGTGCTAGAAGAGGGATCGAAGAAGATGTAGAGGTATTTTGCCATTGTAGGTTACCGGATGACGAGTGTCAATTTATGATTGAATGCTCCAAATGCAAAGACTGGTTACACCGATCATGTGACAATGTTCCAAAAATTGTGACTCCTAAAACTGATTTTAATTGCAAGGAATGTTAATTGTATGGTACACTGTATTTCATATTATGTAGTTATTTTATTTAAGCTGGGGAATCGATTTTCCAACCTAAAAATTAAGTTGTACTATGTATGCTCTTACATCTAAAATTTAAAATGATTGGTTATAGGTCATTAGAGAGAAGTGTATTATATTGTACATTTTAGAGCTTTAAAATTGAAAAGGAAGCCATTGAGCTACAACTTTTTTATAAATGGTGCTGCCATTGATTGAGCTACAACAACTATTTTATAGGTGACTTCTTTAACAAATTTTTTAATAAGTGGTACTGGCTGAATTTGAGATGTGTTTGAAGAAAATTCCTCAACTTAACTATGAAAACTTTTGTAAATAAATAATTATTATAAAGCCTCAGTTATCAATGGCTATACATTGAATGCTTGATAAGTTTTAGTCTGCAATAACAAATTATTAGTTGTTGACTACTAAATATCTAGTCTGCGGAGGCCCATTTCAAGCCCACTTGGGAAAGACAATATTCATTTCAAGCATTTAAGCATTATATAGAAAGACAATATTCATTCAAGCAGTTAAGAGGGTCTGTCATGGGAGTCGTTGTACATGGCCGTACAACAGTAGGCCACCCCAACGAGGTGGCCTACTGTTGTACGGCCATGTACAACAACTCCCATGACAGACCCTCTTAACTTCTTGCATCGGCACCTCCATCACGCATGCAAACAACAATGGACTCAGGACCGTCTGACGTACCCCTGATGAACCTGCACCTCAAATCTTCTCATACATTGTCATCACTGCTTTCTTCAACCCCAGCTTTCTCAACACCCACCTAAACACCGCCCTGGGAATTCTGTCAAATGGTTTCTCCAGATCTACAAATGCACAAATTTTCCTGCATCTGCCGAACCACAAAGATTGCTTCTGTCGTTCCCTTCCAAGGCACAACACCACACTGCATGCCATCAATATTCACTTTCTCTCGCAGCTTTTTTTCAAGAACCCTCTCTGATCCCTTCATCAGTTGGAAGGTTGGAAATAAAGCAACAACCCCTATTAAAATAATATTTTTATTATTTTATTCTTACACCTGAACTATTTAGTCAATAGGGATATTAAAAAGGATAGCCCAACATATATATCTTTAAATTTCATTTATAGCAATAATAATAAACAAGTTTTAGTATTTTGTTGGTAATGATACCAACTTGGTATCAAATAAGTGGGGTTTCTAGTAAAAAGCTTGGCAATAGAAATACTTTCAATAAAAATGGCAATAAAAATACTTTCTTTATTAATAATAATAATAATAGTCAACTTTAATCCTACCATATTTTATATCATGAATTGATAAATAATAAATATGTCTACAGAACGTGTACACGTTTTATAAAGTAATCTAATACAGACTAACAGAGTCGGGAGACGTTTGTCAAAATAATACATAGTCATAGTAACATACCTCTTGGAATATTCGTAATTCGCTAGTGATTGACCAGAAAATAAAGGATGATATTGACGTTAAATAAATATTCGAAATTGCGGAGCAACAGACAGTCAGACTCACAGTAGTTGACTGAGTTGTTGACATCTTGTGTATTCGATCTCGCAGATCAGAAAAGTTACAAAATATCAATGATCTTATCATGTGCAACAGTTGATTTTAAATTAAATAATACTATATAAAATGTCTTTCCATTGCAGAGGAAGCAACCTTTGCGACAAATCGATGAAAATGATATGTATAAATCGATATTATAAACAGGGGATAGCTGAGACTGGAGGGGTAATCAGACCTGCTAATACGCGTGCTCAGCGTTCCCAATCATTGACGCATGCGCATTATGTCCAAGGGGATAACTCGGACCAGGGGATTACTGAGACCGTGACACCGGTTCATCAGAAAGCACGACAGACAAGTGTTAATGCAAACGAGTGGCTTTGGCATTAAAGCCATGGTCTGGTGCCTGAGAATGGGGAACATTACGATTAATTACTTGGCAAACGCCAACAACGCGAACATTATATTTGTCGCGGAAATGGCGCGCAAGATCATCAATCCACGAGCCTACAACCTCTGGGGCGTAAATCGATCGTACCAATTTCCAAAATTAAAATCTCTGGCGTATATTGTTGGACGAACGGTAGGTCATGATTTATAATCTTATCCACAGTTCGGCCACCCGTGCCCTGCAATTGAATATATCCCGACTCGGGAAGATGAAAATTAGTACTTGCGCGTGGGTCAAATTGCACGTCTAAATTCTCGCATAAACGGCGGAGAAAAGAATGGCCAAGAACAAGAATTTTGGGAACGGACCTTGACATTATAATCAATAATTATTATTAAAGAATTAAAATAGATCAATAAATTGATCAATATACCCGTTAAAACTTTGTTTAAAAACTTGATTTCAGCTAGAGACTGTCTAATCTTGCTGTACCAACGTGCAGAGCAGAATGAACCAATCTCGCAATCCACACCAGATAAATACCGCGAACTCCTATCCGTTTTCCCGCGCATTACATTCATGTGATGGGGAAATTACCCATGTGATCCCAGATACTTTTATCTATTTATAAATTTTAAGTGCAGGAAGCAATAAAATCTTTATTGGTATGCCAATAATTCCTATCTCATACATGTAAATAATATAGATTATTATGCTGTTATATTGTACATAAACTATAGGCTACTGGCCTTGTTTGCTGTAGTTTTGTTTAGCATGTTGGTGTTGTTATTTGGACACAGGGGCTCTCTGCTTATGTAAGAATACACTGAAGCTGCCAAGAAATTGGGAGCTGGACTTCCTTGTAAGATGGACATTACCATGATTTCACCAGCTAGACCAAATTCCTGGGCTGAGAGGGCAATAATTGACTCACTTGGCCACCCATTATGGAAGTATTTTCGCTCCATTAACTCTAGCATATCTATAAACAGATTATATAATTTTTTATGAAAAAGACAAACAGAAATATTTGGTTTTGTCTGGTTTGTTTTATTGCACTATTACAGTACAATAAGTCTTGCTACAGGAAGTTGGGGATATTGAGGATGTCATGTGTTATTGAGTCTGTTGCAACTCGCGAGTGTTTTGAGTGAGCAAGTGAAAGTCTTTGTAACTGGTGTGTGCGAATGTGCAGTGTCTGGAAACATTATTTTAAATAGGAGTTATTACACTAGAAACATGTACCATTGTGCAAATTTGAATACATACATCTATATATATAGCTGAAACAAATTCTTTGCATGGACCACCATCATGAATGGCTGGCTCACCTAAAAATACCACTTTATCTTGGGTTTTTTGGTTTCACTCCCTTTCTCCTTTCTTTGGCAAAGTCCTCCCATAACGTTTTCCTCCTTAAAAGGTATTGGCAATAAAAATTAAGTTTGTCTCATTTGAAAGAACTCGCCAAATGGTATAAGAAGACCTTTTGTAATTTTTCTGTATCTTTCTTGTGTTTTGAAATATTTCGACCAAAGACAGCGTGCTGTCTGCCATCTTGTAATATTGGGTCTAATTAACTAGGAAATTGGTGACGCACAAGCAGGGTAAACCTGATGAAACTACTCCGTGGGTGCCAAAATTTCCACGGAAGGCTTTTTAAATGTTGTGGGTCAATTTAAAATGGAAATAGCGCAACAAAAAATCGAGTTTCTACAATCATTGACAAAATTCTTGAAACAAAGCTAACATGAAATGGTTTCATGTCCCCCCCTTCCCCCCATTTCAATGTTGTAGTCACCTCCCTTTAATACATTTAAATGTGCAGAGTAACAACATTGAAAACCGGGGATGGGGGGATAGCAAGTTATGCAAAAAAGAGGCTTAGCAATTAACATGGCATAATTCACTCGAATCGTTCCAACTAATTTTGTCAATGATTGTAGCTCATAATGTCATAAGGTTGGCAAGATAAAAATTTCACTTTACCCTGCTTATGTCGTCACATGCATAATTTTGCATATCGAAAATAATTCCAAGATGGCGGACAGCACGCTGAATTTGGTCGAAATATTTCCAAAACCAAAACAGATACGGAAAAATTGTAAAAGGTCTTCTTATACCATTTGACGAGTTCTTTCAAATGAGATAAACTTATGTGGATTATTTTGGATCGGTGGATTTTCATGGTTTTCCACGCTAAAATGTACGCGGTTAACGTGAACGGATTCACTTTCAAAATTGCAGGACGAATACTTGATAATGTATTGTTTATGAGGGGAGGGCGGAAAATTTGATCAGAAATAAAACGCGTCATAAATGGCCGGACTAAACTGTTCGTTCTCGTGGAAATATACAGTTAATCAATACTGACGTCGCACTAGAAATGTAACCCCATGGAGGTAAGAATACGGTATGAAACTTATTTTGTTTGACTACCGAAGTTTTCTTGTATCATATCAAGGGCAGCAAATGCTATAGCTGCAATTGAACTCGCTCAAATTTTAACTAGAGATACATAAACGCAATAACCCTTCGCTCTCTTTTACACGAATTTTTGTGAAATTTATATCCTACGGATATAGAAATCCTCTGATTAGAAAAACAACTTCGCGCTCTTTTTCATTGGGAGCCTGGAAATAGCCGTTGGAACAATCCACCTTTTCGGCGCTACTCTTACGTAAACAAACGCAAGGTTTTTCGGACAAACAAACCACGGATTACATACAAACGTCAGAAGGCGATAGAAGGTTTACCTTATTGATATTTGAGCGAAATTTAAGTTTTTGGTCGCGTGAAACGTTGAAAAGTATTTCATCGTAATAAGTAAAGATGTCAAATCCTGCTGGAGGAAAAAGCATCAACGAAATTACCATGGCTGACCTTAACCAATATCTGAGAGCGTGGGGTTACAATCAGTGTCTATCTGAAGCCCGCTTTGGTCGAGATTGCTAATGCCGTGGAAAAGATGATGCTGCCCATTAATCCAAATTTTCAAAAGCGGGAAGGTAATGCAAACGACGGCAAATTAATAATTCATGATATGGAAATCGAGAATCCCTTTTCTGGGTCACATGTGGTGGTAAATAATTTCATTGATTCGCCGCCATTTGGTTCGTATGATATATTTAACTATTTGATATATCATCCCACCGATTACAATAAGCAAGGACTAGCAGCTTATAAATCACTCTAACAAAAACATTGGTTAACGAACGAATCCATCTGTATGTCGGCAAAGTGCCGAATAACCGATATTTAAAAAAACCCGACTGCAACAGCCTAATTAGGCATTTGTCCATGGGGAACAAATTTGGGTCATTCAAGCATACGACTCCAAATAGGGGGAGGGAAGTACGATGTGTGTACGTTTCTCAAACTAACTATTTGTCTTGCCTCACTCTGCTATTTAGATGGGTCAATTATCTTTAAGGAAAACCCCGAATTTCTTGAACAAATTGAGCATTGGCTACCTGTCAAAAAGCATTGGTTTCTTTGTTACCGTGCTTCCAGAGATGGTTAAAGACGATCGACTGAATTTCACTCAAGATGCGACGGTAAAAACGAATTACGTTCCTGAAGAGGAGCCATGTCAACCACCGCGGCAGAAAGTAATGCAAGGAGATGCTTGGCTCCATCTGGTTTCGAAACAATATGTATATATAAACAATATGTATGTATTTCAGCATTTTAATACATTTTTATGTATGTATGTATGTATGTATGTATGTATGTACTGTTGGTTTATACTATAAATACAAGCGCGTGGTGACTGCATATTTACCAGTGATATTTACATGCAATACTTTCTCGTGTTCATCTCAGCATCACGTAATCAAACCATACAAGGTGTTTATACTATAGTAATTCCAGAACGCGTTTCGACTTTGTCGCCCAAACGACAAGCTTTCCAAGGATGAAGAAACAGTGTGAGCGCTTGTTTGGCTTCGGATTAAAGATCTTTCTGAAATCTGTATGCCCTTTTAACTATTAAATGTTTCAAGTGTTGACGTGTTAGGCGCTCCGCCAAGATGTTTTAGCTATAAGTTTACAAGCAGAAATCCACCGTGCTTGGCACTGTTTGTTACATGTATAGACATATTCCATACTTATTCCAAAAACGCGTTGAACATTGATTTATTGAGACGCATCAATGCATGTGTTACCAGAGTCTAAAACATAGACATATAAAACATAAAAATATCATATTCTTTAACAATGCGATTAGCGTCCGCGTTTCCTGTTTTTTCCCGATTTAATACCTAAACGTGAGTTCAAACATTTTAGTATTAGGGGTTAGAGATTGGGGTTAATCGTTAGAAATTAACGATTGTTATTTCTATAGGTTAGACGTAAGAGTACATGTTGAAGGGAAAAAGAAGGCGGAAGGGTGCAGTCAATTTATAGCGTTTTTGCTGAGACAAGTGTGTTAAACCGTTCGAATCAATATTTCTGAAACCTGAATAGCCTTTGAATTAATGTTTGAAGTGTTAACATGATAAGCGCTGGGCCGAGATGTTTAACTATAATTCACAAGCAGAAATTTTCAGGCTGTGCTTTGCGCCGGCGCTATCTAATGCTGATTGAAAATACGTGTTGCATGATCACGTTACACTCGAGCGAAAAATTAAAGCGATATAAGTATTATATTTTTTAATGCGATTTGCGAGTTGTCAATTCTGTTTTCAACCTTGTTTATGTCTCGCTCATCTTCCAGATAGTTTTCAATAGTCAGCAAGTTATCAGATTGTGAGCATGAGTAATACATTTCAGTATTAAAATTTAATAAATCATATATATCGTTTATAATCAGTTTGTCTTGATCGAGACAGCGGAATATTAACCCAGATCGAAATATACTGCAAATATAGCTCAGCACCATTTAGTGTAGATTTACCGCCATCAAAAAAAGCTGCAGTTGTTGGCGTAGTGAGCACAATTTTTAGCCACATGACTGATTAATAACAGTGTTCTAAAGTCACTTGTGATCTTCTACAGGCTTCAAGACGGAGCAATATCAGATCGATAGCACACTGCGTGGTTTCGCAAAGCCTATCGGGATGATGCAATAATTGCAATTTGTCGACCAGAAAATTAAAAATAATACAGAAACGCCACCGAAACCTGGACTCGGCTACCTGCTACCACAGGTAGCCCGAGTAATAATAATAATAATAATAATAATAATAATAATAATAATAATAATAATAATAGATAGGTGATTGAATGTAATGAAAATTTAAATATTTAGATTCACTGAAATAGTAATTTAGCCTCTGAACATATTGTAATTAGTAATACAACCAAACATTACGTCTAAATAAATATTTTGAATAATACAACTACCTCGAGTTTTGTGCTGGGCTCTTATATACGTCACAAGATTCTCTAGTATTTTCAGTATGTTTCGGTATCTTTGCATGAAATTGAATTTACAATCCACAATTAGTTATCTTAGACTCTTAAGTCAAGTTATTTTCCCTTCTTGTT
This sequence comes from Paragorgia papillata, assembly GCA_035771165.1. Classification (NCBI taxonomy): domain Eukaryota; kingdom Metazoa; phylum Cnidaria; class Anthozoa; order Scleralcyonacea; family Coralliidae; genus Paragorgia; species Paragorgia papillata. The sequence continues at coordinate 1,219,503 of JAWNZC010000050.1, forward strand.
TCCCGTGCTTTCTGCACACCAACATCTTTTTCTTTAAATGTTCCACCCAGATGATCACTTATTCTGATAGTAGACGTCTCTTTGCAAGAGCAGGATGTCTATTAATGGCTTCTCAAATTCACTTTGTATGATCTGACTTGGTGGCAATGCTCTTACTAACTCCCTTTTGCTGTGCATTGTAGTAATTACGTCACTAGTGAGCAGTCCCCATAGGGTAGATAGTTAGAGAACCCCGAGGAAGAGGACTTCAGTAAAATGTAGTATGAACCACTGTATTAAAGAAACCTAAAACACAACATTGGCGACGAGGATGACCACTCCGATGGTACAGCCAATGCCGAGTTTTGATCCTGACGCGGAAATCGGCAAAAATTTAGCTCCGAGATGGAAGATATGGCTCGAGGATTTCCAGACATATCTGGTTGCCAATGGAATAACTGGCAAGAAACGACAACGTGCTTTGCTCTTATACCAAGCTAGCCCTCGCATTCGCGAGATTTTTCGCCAGGTTCCTCACAATGGTAACGACGATGACTTTGAAACTGCTGTAACAAAGTTGAACACGTATTTCGAGCCTCAGAAACATCGCCTGTATGAAATCTATAAGTTTTGTTAAACCACACAAGAGAACAATGAATCCATTGATAAATATTACACCCGGTTACGCAGTTTGTCACAGAGATGCGAATTCGCCAATGCTGATTTTAAAATCATTCTACAAATTGTTCTTCACGGATCGTCGAGAAGATTACGAAAGCAAGCCTTACGCGACCCCAAGATGACGCTTAAAGATTTACGTGTGGCGGGTAAGCAATTGGAGGTGTGCGATTTACAAGTGACCGACATTGAAGCTAAGAAAATAATCACATCAGAGTCCGAGATTAACACACTCCAAAACAACGTCCAACAACCGAGAAACACGCCTAGATCGACATGCCGAAATTGTTGTGGAAAGTGGCCACACGACAATGGAAACTGTCCCGCGAAAGGCAAAGAGTGTCGGAACTGTGCAACGTTAAACCACTTTGCTAAACACTGCCGCTCTTCATTGTTGACATTTCAGACAGCGCAAGCGAATCAAGTGATTCAAGTAATTCGGGCTATTGTTATGCCGTCCAAATGGAGGATAAAACGAAGGGTAACAAGAAGCTGGTCACCAAGGTCAAGTTCAACAAACATCATGTGGAATTTACCATCGATACTGGATCAACTGTCAACATTATCGACCAGAATTACGTTCAACCAACTCGGACAAATCGACCTTACCAAGAAACACATCAAGGCCTATCCATTCAACTGTACGAAACCAGGGAAAATGAAAGGAAAATTCCAAACTACAATCGAATCACGCAAGAAGATCTCCGTGGCAAAAACCTATGTGATAGCCGCGGACGGAGGATGTCATCTCAGCGCAAATACAGGCGAAGATTTGGGGCTTATTAGTTTACATCTGAACACAGTTACAACTCCCAAACCAACCGCCAATGACGCAGTCAATAAGATCCCTGTCAAGGACAGAGGAGAGTACAAAACATTGTACGTCGACATCCAAGTGTTTTCCAAGGACTTGGAAAACTGAAAAACAAAGAAATTCAGCTAATTATTGACACAAATATCAAGCCCGTGGCTCAACAACAAAGGAGAATACCGTTTCATCTTCGAGAGAAAGTTGAACTAAATCAGTTGCAACAACAAAACATAATCGAAAAGGTTCCTGACACCGAAGAAACAGATTGGATTTCATCTATTGTTATCGTTCCAAAGAAAGACAACAAAACACATCTGTGTGTTGACATGAGAGCTGCAAACACTGCTATTAAACGTATTTGACATCCAATGAATTTCGACATCCACTAAACATCTTTGCAATGAATTTCGTCTCAAGCAACTTGTCCATAAACCGACTCGTGGTCCCAATATTTTGGATCTTGTCTTAACCAATCTACACGACTTTTACACGTTCATCGGCTCATCGCTAGACAGCGGAGGGCAAATAGACATGGTCTACCTTGATACGTCCAAAGCTTTCGATAAGATTAACCACAAGCGCCTGATACACAAGCTACGCATGTCTGGCATTGGAGGCCATCTACTTCAGTGATTCCAGTCTTATTTAACAGATCGTCGCCAGCGTGTAACGGTACTTGGTGTTACCTCGGACTCACTTCCTATTAGTTCAGGCGTGCCGCAAGGTTCAATCCTTCGTCCTGCGCTATTTCTCTTATACGTGAACGATCTCCCTGACGCTGTTAAGTCCAGCCATATGGCTATGTTTGCTGATGATACTAAAGTATTCTCAGCCATCAAATCCCGGTGTCAAGCGAAATTTCTGACCTCTGCGAAATTTCTGACCTAGCGTGACGCGTCATAAATTTCGCGCGTGTGGGCGCGAAATAAATGACGCTTGCAAAATATCTGACTCGGTCGAAACTCGAAAATAGATCTCGAAACGATTCAAACGAATTTTCTAGGAAATATTGTATGTATATATGGTGTTTATATTTTGTATTGCATTCACCCTGCTAAATGGCCAATAATAACTTCTTAAAAATATGACATTGAAGCGTTTTTTAACCTTTTCACTGTAAGCCAGATTAAGGGTATCTAAACTATTACAGTCGACAGAACCGTCTGGCGAAGGACAGACAGATAGCCTGCGTGCAGGACAGTGGACACTATAAAAACAAACCAGACTAAAAGAAATAGATTTTGAAACATTCAGAAATATGTCATTGGTTTTTATATAGCTTCTTCCTTAACAGAAATCCGTGGTGGACATTTATTTGCTGTTTATTAGTTAATGGAACTTGTATTATTTTAATCTTTGGAAAATCAGTTACACATGCTTGCAATTGATGTTTAATGATTGTGGCCAGCTACTATCTTTGTCCAGGCATGTTTTGTAAATAAATTTGTGCAAAACCACCATGTACAACACAGTAGTGTATAATATGCCTAACCAGTTAAACCTCAAGTGTTTAATATTGAAGTGTATAAGCAGGGGTGTACCAGGTGGAAGAGGGGTGAATACTATTACTCTAAATTACTAGGGCTTTGCCCCCTCCCCCCCCCCCCCCCCACTCTCTCATTGCCATCCTTGGAACGAGAAAAACCCTTTTGTCAGTATGAACTTTGACCTCACCACCCAAATATTTAGTCGAGTGTCCATCCACTACTGAGTATAAGTGGTAGTAATTTCCAACAATAAATTTATTACTCGATTGTAGGAATAATACAATGCGAGTAAGTTTCTCTCGAATGAAATGAAACTTCTTGACCATTATGAACCTCCTGACAAAGCGCATTTGCTTGAAAGGTCGAGAAGTTTCATTCTCATTTTAGGTCGACAGATACTTATTTACCCACATCGCAATACTTTTATTGCTATAATAATATGTAATAACTGTAAAATTTATAAGTTGTAGGTGTATATATATATATATACATTATAGTAGGTAATATCATAAAAACGTTAACCTTTAGAAATCAGACTTATCAGAGCCTTTAGAAATTTCGCTTTGCCTCACTGATGTGCCTCCCTGATTACTATTGCTTTTTGGTAGATTTAATACACAATACAGTCAGATCATAATATACCTGCTAACATCATCATAACATGACCCACATATAGTCGACATTATACGTTTCCTCTCTGCATGGCCCGCTTTGTGATGTCCAAACCCTGAATCAGGCAGCGTGCAAACTATACAACAAATAAAGTAGAAATGATATAGTTAAATTACACCACCTATCAGTCACTTTTAGGTCTTACTATTCAAGAATCGATCTCAACAACAAATAACCCTGAACTATTAACACTTACAAAGCAAACATATACACCGCAATTATAGCTATCAAGCTGCTTGCAATGGCCAGGTTGAAGGGATGTCCATTCCTGCGTGTTCCAGCCAGTTTTTATATCAACTAAACCACTATATAAGAGAACAGCAAAAGTATAGTATTAGTGAACTAAATGTTTATAGTAATGGATTTTATGCTTGACATACAGTACAGTACCTTAATTTGTTAATATGGTCCATCAATACTTTTGGTGCAGCCGCCTGTCCATTTTTGAGTGGGTCAAAATAGAGTGTCTTTTGGGAATCTTTGTCGAAAACCTATGATCAGATATATGATAATAAGATCAGAGTTTGATTGCAAGCTATGCAATATAATTACTCAACTGTATACTAACCAATAATGTCCAGTGATTGCCATTAAAGTTAATGGGGAAAAGGATCATCTTGATGAGGCTGAAGCTTGTCTTAGACCATGTTCTTCGAGTGCTGGAATTACTTTTTACAACCTGTGAAATGAAGGTTTCAGCAGCTAGGACACCTCCATTACTCTGCTCTGCCAAACTCCACAAATAAGCATCAATGACCTGCATATGATAAATGATATTAAAAAAACACTGCCTTCTGTGTTCTATATATAACAGTACATGTAACCTATTATTCACATCCATGAATACAATAGAATGAGGGCCTAAATCTAACTTACCATATCAGATAACCAGCCAGGCATAAAGTCAGGAACTTCACTTTGCAGTGACCTTAATTCCCATGTCGGAATCTCTTGTGGGGGAATAAGGGACCATATGTCTCTTCTTGTTACCCGAGCAGGCCCAACGTAAAGATACTTATCGCATAATGGAATTCCAGTAATAGCCAGCAGCCTTAGGTATTCCAGTTGGTCAGCAAACTTTGCATCTGCCACCTCATCACAAACACCTGCTACATCACCAACAACCTTATCACCAACACCTGCTACATCACCACCTGCAACCTTATCACCAACAACCTTATCACCAACACGTGCAACCTTATCACCAACAACCTTATCACCAACACATGCAACCATATCAACAACAGCTGTAACTTCACCTGCAACCTCATCACCAACACCTGCTAGGTCATCCCCAACACTTGCTAGGTCATCCCCAACACTTGCTAGGTCATCCCCAACACTTCCAACCTCATCATCATCACTTTCTCCAACACCTCTTCCTCCAACACCTCTTTCTCCAACACCTCTTTCTCGAAATGGTTTGATGTGGACCAAGCTGATGCTTTTTAGCACTTTATCTGTCTTCGTGTTGCGCAATACAACTTGTTGATCTGTCAGCTTTTCCACAACATAGCCACTAAGCCAATCAGGTGTCATGCGGTCACCCTTTCGACCTCCAAGCTTTTTAGGGTTAGCCTTCATAACAGCTTGGCCAACCTCGAACTTGTACGATTTGTAACCTTTCATCTTCTATATTTTACCTTTGAGAGATGGCGTTTTAGAGTGCCATTGGTGTGCTCATCTTGACCATTTGTCTGGGGGTGATAAGCAGCTCTCACAAGATGGCGGATGCTGAACTTCTTAAATATTAAATCATTCAGCATCTGAAAGAAAAAATTATATGTTTTAAGTATATGAACATCTTGTACCAGGTCAGCCAAAAAAAGGGGAGGGCTTTTCCCACGTCCCAAACATGGTACAGGCCCCTAACTTGGGAGGAGCTCATTAAGGAGTTCTGGTGCACCTATAGGAGCATTTCATTTCAATAAAGATTAGATTGATATTCCGGAATAGCATATTCAGGAATGGGAAATATAAGATTACATACATTGTTGTTGAACTCTTTCCCTTGGTCACTCAGAATCTTAAGTGGCACACCCCAACGATGTATCCACTTGACCAGTACTTCACAAACACACTCTGCTGATTTGACCTTGATAGGCTCAGCCTCGACCCACTTTGAGAAAAGGCAGGTCCCTGTCATCACATATTTAAAACCTGTCGATGTTTCCTTGAATGGACCAACAAGGTCTATACCAACAAGTTCCCAGGGCTGTTTGGTCTGTAAGCAAAATAAAATAAAATAACAATAGTCCAATTAGTCTTTTCAAATTGTCTACTCCAATTGAGAATATTTGTTGTTATCCACATGACTACATGAATGTAATATAATTCTTATGACACTTACATATATAGGCTTCAATTCAGGCACCATCGTCTTGATCTTTTGAACCTTTTGGCACTGAAGTCAAGTTGCAATCTAAAAAAACAATGCATCAGAGGTGTGCGAGGTTTTATGTTATTTTATGCATGATTTTACACACTTACAAACTCCTTAACATCTTCAGTGATCGTTCTCCAATAAAAGCGCTCTGCAATATTTGCCTGAGTGCGCTTCTCACCCATGTGCCCCCGTGATGTCCCATTGCCATGAATGTCATTAAGTACACGGTCAATCTGCAACAAAATGGGACAGAATCATTATTTTTGCAACAAGTATATCCTTGTTTTATGTTCATGGTTATTAATGTTATATAGATTAAGCCGTAATGTGCCCTACTTTGATATTTTACTCTCACTCATGCCAGATGATTTTACTCACCAAGAGAAGAGTCTTGTATCTTAATTAATGGTTATATTTTACAAAAATGAACATTGACTGCAGGCCTTCACTGACGCATCAACTGTATAAAATATACTGCACCAACCTCATCCCTGGTGAATAGCACCTTTATCTTTTTTGTTACTGACTGGTTTTCAGCTTTCTTTCCTTGTTTGCCAACATAATAGAGAGTGTCGCTTACATCTATAATAAAAAAGGAATGGTCAGTCGGTCACCTTACTGAAAGGTTAAAGAGATAGCGTGTGTTTACAGGGTGTGTGGTTCTGCTTTTCACAGGGATATTACTATTCTAGTTTACATGGCGTAAGTTAACAGATAGCCATATGTGGCCCTAACTCAATCTAAATCCAGTCGTGTCTTAATGTATTACAGTCTCTCAGTGTGTTGTGTATATAACCTACAGTTTCTATAGTTACAGCTTTCAATAAGTTGAAATTGTTTTGCCAAATATGATACCAAGCAAAGATACATGGTAAGGATAAAATAATTCACGGACTATCCGTTGCCAATGATACAAAGCAAAGATACCCAGTAAGGATAAAATAATTCATATATTATCCATTGCCAATGATACCAAGCAAAGTTAAATAAATCACAGATTACCATCCACTCAAGTAAATAATAACAACTATATTGATGAGAAAATAAGTTGTTTCAATATAAATAGTATTCACAAAAAAACATGCCACACTTAAGAATTGCCATTACGTTAATGTCATACCTTCATACACAAAGTTTCTAGAGAACTCAGAGAGCGTGTGAATGGCCTTTTTTTTGGTGACCCTGTCAAGATTAGCGAAGTGGGGAGGAGCCTTGCGTCCTGACTTCAAGAATTGAAGGACATCTTGCACAGAAGTCTATATTATACCAATAACATTAAAAAACATTGATTATAGTATAGTATAAGAGAATGATTCTTCTCCTGCAAAAGTTAAAATAATGAGGAAAACTAATAAATTATATACTAGTATCGTCGACTCTGCAGTCTGCATCGACACAACATAAAACATGCAACAGTCCGATCGAATTGAACTGAGTTCTACATACCTTATGTTTACAGATTTTCGATTCAGGCTTTGTTGAAGCAACACCAAGACAGCCAGTGACAGTGTCAGTTGGAAATTTCGCCATTTACAGATAAGATATCTTCGAAAAAGGACTTCTGATTCACACGTGTTGTTGCAGCGTTGTTGCAGCGTGGTTGAAGCTTGAAGAGTTGCGAAATTTCTGACCGGAAGTCAATCATGCGCGTGTCTGCGCATGAGCAGAACGACAAAAGTCAGAAATTTCGCAAGTCAGAAATTTCGCGTCACACCGGGATGATACTGTATCTCTCCAAGCGGATCTGAATAATCTAGAAAACTGGTCGTCAGCGTCTGGCCTCGTTTTCAACGAGACCAAATGCAAGTCTCAAAGAATCACAAGGAAAATTACACCATTAATGTCAACGTACAAGTTAAAAAACTCCATCATAAAAACAACTGATGCTGAAAGGGATCTTGGTGTATGGGTAGCTAATAACCTAACCTGGAACAAACAAGTACACAAACAATCTGCTAAAGCTAACAAACTCCTCGGTTACATCAGAAGGAACACACTGCACATCAAAAGCACCGCAGTGAGGCGCACACTATATCTTGCTTTAGTTCGGCCTCATTTTGGTTATGCCACACAAATCTGGGCGCCACAGTCAATTGAACTAATAAATAAGTTAGAGAGGATTCAAAGGCGTGCCACCAAGTATATCCTCAACCTGTAAATGTAAAACTACCACCTACCAGAGATCCTTTTTTATCAGAACTTGTCGAATTTGGAACGCTCTTGCAAATGAAATGAACCTTAGTATGGATAGTCTAAACTCATTTAAATCTGTTATGCTAAATTATTATTTTACATGATTGGAAACTAGTTACAACTGTGAAAATCCTCGTACGTTTAAAACTATATGTCTAAAATGTAATTCTGTCCGTAGTCTGTTCCGTCCAATTTCTTGCTGTTGTTAGTATCTGTAAATTATATATAGTTATACTTTGTATAGTTATATAGCTTTATACATTAACTTATATCACGGGCCCGCTGTAATTGGCTAATCGCTGTTGCGGATCCCCTGCCATCGTTACTAAGCAACTTTTCTATGTTGTTATCTGTACATAAACATTTTTTATCTGGCAAAGCTAATAAAATAAAATAAAACCTTCCCCCGCTTGGCCTATCAGAGCGCAACACCGTTGCCATCCACCAAAAAGAAAGAGCTCCTAAACAAAAGGGACACTAGGTCCTCTAGGAAAATAGAATTGGGGGATTTCTAGGTCAGATTGATTGGCATATTGTCGATTCCCATTACGTGTGAAAAAAAAAGGCAAATTTCTTACCAACATAATCTCCACTGGATTGGACCTTCTTATGTCAGAGAGAGCAGTTAAATGTCACTATAATGACGCACCATGGATCAGAGGATTTTAAGCACTTGATAAAACAACGGCAACACGCTCTTTCTTCAGGGACCTTTACCATTTTTAAGTTGTACCACAACAAGATCAACAGTGCTAGGAAATCCCTACGTGCCAACCACTACGCTTCCAAGGTTGCCCATATGAAAAATGCAAAACCCAAGGAATGGTGGTCGGAAGTGAAGCACATTTGTGGGATGACGTCATCATCTGGCACTCTTAACCTCCTGAGTATCACCGTATTGAGAACACTGAACATTTATCTCCTATCAAACTCGCAAATCTGATAAATAACACTTTCCTTGAACCCATGAACGAATACACTCCCTTGCACCGTAATTCTATTTCCATTCTGTTAGAGCATGCCCCATTGTCAGTTTATAATAAACTTAAAATGCTCTCAATTCATCTAAAGCTCCAGGTGCTGACGGCATCCCGAATTGAGTTTTGAAAGATTATGCTGAATTCCTTTCGTCTCCTATATCTAACCTGCTTAACGCATCTTATCGAGAGCAAAAATTACCACGTGCCTGGAAACGTGCTAACATCACACCGATCCCATTTCTCTCACTTCTGCTCTGTCAAAGTTAGCCGAAGATTTTGTGGTAGAAGAATTTTTCGCTCCAGCTGTATTAAACGACTTAGATCCTACCCAATTGTGCTGTTTGACTACCAAAAGGCCTGGAAATGTCAATCCCCTTCTTTGTTAAAAACTGGGTTATTGACTTCCTGTTCCACGGAGAAGAACGTGTGAAGCTGTCCAGGGATTGTTTGTCGGAGTGGGGAGCTGTTCCTTCTGGTGTTCCCCAGGGTACGAAACTAGGACCGTGGTTGTTCATACTAATGATCAACGACCTCAAACCTGCTAACGTCAAATACCTGGAAATACATCAATGACACCACGATCTCTGAGGTTGTACTAAAGAATAGTTCTAGTAACATGCAAAGCGCCGTTGATGACGTTCAAAACTGGTCTAAAGAGAATCGACTTCATCTAAACGTTTCCAAGTGTAAAGAACTTTTTATTTACTTTGGAATATCTAGTAACACTGTATCTAATGTACGCATTAACAGTGGAGAACTTGATGTAGTTGCTCATGCAAAACTCTTGGGCTTGACTGTTAGCAATAACCTGAAGTGGAACGAACATGTTATGAACATTATCAAGAAAGCTAATAAACGTTTATATTTTATTATCCAGTTAAGGCGTGCAAAGGTTCCTGCATCAGATATAATTACCTTTTACAGCACATGCGTTAGATCAATCATACAATTTAATTACCAGGTTTTTCATTATGCATTGCCCGATTACCTATCCAACGCAATTGAACGAGTTCAGAAAAGAGTATTATCTATTGTTTATTCAAATTCGAACTACGTAGATAACCTTAAGCAAAGCGGTCTTGCATCCCTTAGCAATCCCTTAGGCGCACAAACGCATGTTTGAAGTTGTCTAGTAAGATAACTTGTAATCCTGACCATAAATTATCTCCCACCAAAGAAAGTTTCACATTATAATTTAAGAAAACCTCGTGCTTTCTCGCTGCCGCGTTCCAAAACTGCCAGATTCCAAAAGACTTTTATTCCTTCATCGGTCGAAGCAGCACATAGTTGTATATAGATTGTTTTAATTGTTCTCTTTTTCTCCTTTTGTAAATTGCGAGTAGTTTGGTACCTATTATTTATCTAATTTTTGTAATTATTTAGAATTGTTTTATATGTCAACTGCATGCAATTCAATTTTATTGTAAAATGTTGGTTTTTTAATAAATTATCAATTAATTCCCACAGTAAAGGACATTCCGCTAGAACTAAACGGTGCAAAGTTATTTTCTAAATTAGATTTATCACAAGCGTACCATCAGCTGGAGTTATCCTCGAATAGCAGGGTTCCAAATGAGCTCAGTTGTGCCTGGGAACCCCAAGTACAAGGTTTCTCAAATTTAGGCAAAAAAATTAAAAACTAGGCAAGCAGAAAGTATAAATTAGGTTGTCTAGTTTTTAAGCAATACAGTGTAAAACATATCAAATATAAATTATAATGTCCATAGTTAGCAGATTTTAATAGCTTTTTGTTCTATAATATCCTGCTGTTTGTTTAATTTATTAATCCCAACACCATGCAACCCAACACCTTGACTCATCTTTATATGTCAACACATCCGCGTTAAAGACGTCATTGCCTTCCGGCTGCCAAGCTTGGAGTCTGGGGACGTCCTAGTTTTGGGTGCAAAAGACTGGAAACGTCCTAGTTTTTGTCAATTCTAGGACGTTCTCAGGCTCAACGCCAACAAAACTAGGACGTTCTCAGACTCCCTGATCTTCTCCGTCTAAAAAACTAGGCCGTTCTCAGGCCGTTAGTCTCGCTCGACTCTCTACGCTTCAGATTATCACGTATAGCATAATAGCATGATATGCACTGAATAAATATATCATTGTTTATCCATCCTGGTCCGCAGATGTTCTTTGTTTTGTCAGTACTCACGACCAGGATTCTGGATTGGAGGTAAGAGGTTATTGAATAAGGAATAAAATTTACAGGTTTATATGGAATAATGTGCGGAATATTGCATTTCAGACGCAGTAGATAAGTATTTACGAAGATGATGTACATCTTAATTCACCTCTTGTCTTAAATGACTCGGTAGTCAGCTCTTTTCCACCGACTTATGCCATAGCACTAAAAAACTGTTGTTGCCGCATTCATTATAGTTTAATTTAATAGAAGGCTCAGAAGCATAGCAGAATCCCGCTATTTCAAATTATCAGGGTAGTAAATAGTATTGACATGTTTTGGTTTTAACATTCCGGGGTAGTATTCAGGTCAAGATAGCGAATAGCGAGTGTTTCGAGGTCACAAGATTCTATTATCGCAAACAGCCTGACAGATGAGAAATATAATAATTCAAAGCTCCAAAAGAGCACTTAAAAACCTTGACAGCGAGACAGACATGCTTTCATCGCATTTTCTATTATATTCTAGCATTTGGTCGGTGGATGTTAGACATCGATGCTTGCGCAGTCAGTAGGTATGATTACCTGCTATGTTTTACGCATACAAGACAAGCACAATACTGGGATAGACGACCTTTGGTTTATAATTTTAAAATTTGCGTCACTGTAGAATGGCCGGAAGCGTGGGATCAGCGTTAATGCCTACTTGCTGACTGATAAAAGAAGGTTTTCATGCGTATTTTCTGCGTAACTATTTTCTCTGTTTTTCTTGAGGCACTATGAATTGTTATTTAATAACAAAACCCCATAAAATAATTTTATTGTCAATATAAAACGTATATAAAAAGTATAATTGGGTATATATGTAGTAATGTACAATAAAAAAGAGAAAATATACTTAGTTAGTTTAACTTTCTTATTACTTGTTTCAATGTGGTTAATGGTTTTGGCATTTGCACCATGGCCACACCCACACCCACACCCACTGCCACGGCCACACCCACTTGTGAAACTGAAATTAGGCTATCAATTTTTCAATCGCTGAACCCCAGGCACAAAAAATAGCTCATTTGGAACCCTGCGAATAGCAGACAGATCACAACCTTCACTACTCACACTGGGCTATATCGATACAAATGTCTCGATCATGGCACCAACTCAGCCACGTTCCAACACACCTTGCAACAAGTATTACAAGGCATCAAAGGTGTCCGAAATATCGCTGGTGACATTTTGGTGTTTGGTACCACTTATGCAGCACACAACGAAGCGTTGGAAGAATGCCTTAAACGATTGGAAGACCATGGACCAACCGAGAATCTTGGTAAATGCCTGTTTTTGAAGCATAACCTCGAATTTTTTGGATTAGTGTTGAGCACAGATGGAGTCAGCCCAGACCTAGCCTGCGAGCCGGCTCTCCTTTGGGGGATTGGGCAGAGGAGGAGAGCCTGCACGCGTAGTATTGTTTTTTGAGTAGTAGCGTTCCAAATTGGGATGCAGCTCACTGATTGGACGAGATGCTGATTGTTGACGTACAACCATATATTAATAGACTGCTGGTAATTTGTAAAATATGAAGTGCATTTGTGTCTGAAAGATATTTCCATCAGGTAAATATTTTTAATATCTTTGATCATTTATCAAGGGTTGTACGAACCATATTAAAATCATATTATTAGGGTAGACCCAGATCGATAAACCCGAATCGTTTTGAAACGAAATACTGACGTTTCGAGGGGAGTCCTTGCTTGAAATGTCAGCGTTTCAGATTCGTTCCAAAAATTTCACCACCTTTTCCCTTTGCCACGATTGTTAAACACTTCACTATAGTGTGAAAGCAAATCGTTCTCTCATGGATAAGTCAATTAATTGAAAGTTTGGTATCAAAGGACAACTTCCCACGATTGAGAAAATATTACAGTATCTATAAAACAAACGATAAGGTTCGAAACACCATTCGCCTGCAATACACACAGCTTTTTGTACCGGCCTGTAGCTCTTGGGATACGATTATTTATATGACTGAAGTTCCTATGGCCAGGCAAAGTTAAAGTCTGAAAGACTCCGGCTCCTTCTTCCACTCGATATGTGAAAATATATAGAGATAGGAAAAAGTCAGACAGGACGTACCGAAGAGGCACGGCAGCTATACGGCATATCATTATCTTGTCATTTGTGGAACAAGATGACTAGTAATTTCAGAACTATGCATCGTTGAAATATATTGTGTACGTATGTTGTTATATGTTGAATGAGCTTTCATTTGATGTAGAGTTCAAGATTCTGCGTTTTATAAAACTTGTTATACTGTCCAAAATGTGCGAACCACTGTTCCAAATAATATTTCATTAGCGTATTAGTCTGGCGAGGAAGTAAAACAGTTTTCTTTGTTTACATTGCGTGTCTGGTTTGTGATTGGTCGCTTTTGACAACCCGTTAGAAGGGGCGGCACTCAAATTTGATAGCTATGTGTGCAGGCTCTATATTTCACCTCCCGCCCTACCCAAGAGCCGGCTCGCAGGCTAGCCCAGACCCAAAGAAAGTGTCAGCTTTTACGAACAGTTCCACTCCAACGACAGCAAGTGAGGTTTGTAGCCTGCTAGGAATGGCAAATTACAGTGCCCAGTTCATTCCCAATTTCGCGACAATCACAAAGACAGTAAATTTAAATGGGCCAGTGAGCACAAAAAACAGCCCTGTGATGAGCTACTTTGACACAAACAAAGAAACCATCATCCTATCCTGGTAGATGCAAGCCCCGTAGGATTATCAGCAATCCTATCCCAATGTGCCAAAGGATCAACGGAAGCAAAAATCATTGCCTATGGCAGCCGTGCTCTTACAGCAACCGAGAAACGATACTCGCAGACAGAGAAGGGGGTTCTAGCCATTGTCTGGGGAATAGAACATTTCCATTTATACCTACATGGTGCGCCTTTTACCCCATATACTGACCATAAACCACTAGAGCTGATCTACGCCAATCCCTTGTCAAAACCACCCGCCAGAATCGAAAGGTGGATGCTTCTCCTACAGCAATATTATTTTAAAGTTGTCTTCAAAGCTGGAATAGACAACCCGTCAGACTTTCTGTCTCGTCATCCTTTGCCAGTCAATGAAAATCAACTCAGCATAGCTGAGGAATACATGAGGAATACACCTCCGGAAAACATCGTGTATTTTTATTCCGAGTATCAAGATACATTTGCTGAAATAGAATCACTAATTCCAGGGATTCAGTTTGTCCAAGGTTTGCCCCAATCGATGTTGGATAGCATTAACCCCCAAACAAGAAATCTATTTATCATTGATGATATGATGGGAGAAAAAGACGCAATAATCGCTAAACTTTTTACTAAAAAATCGCACCATGGGAATCTCAGTGTAATTTATATCGTGCAAAACTTATTTCATCAAAGCAAAGATCACCGTACCATCTCTCTAAACGCTAGTTATCTCGTGTTAACCAAAAATGTTCGTGATGCAAGTCAAGTAGTTCATCTTGCTAAGCAACTGTATCCTAGCAACACAAAATTTTTTCAGCAAGCCTACCAGTTGGCGACTAAAGAGCCATATTCCTATTTGTTTGTCGATCTCACTCCGACTTGTCCCGATGAAATCCGAGTAAGATCCGGGATCTTTCCGACCGACACCCACTGCGTGTACCAGCCCAGAGTATAAAAGGGGCGGTTCAGTGACAATGCGATCACATTTGACAATGTCTGCTTGTATAAGAAGGAACTGCGACGTTTTAAAAGTATTGGCAAAGTGTAATCCTCAACTGCGAAACGCAATTATAAAAGCTACAGACGACGATTTATTAGAAGCCATTAGACAGTGTCTTTTGAACGTGTGGTGTGAAACAATTAAGATTACTCCGAAAACAGCAAGGAAACTAGCCCCTTATAACGATCATATCAAGTTTGTTGCTGATAAACGTAATCCAACAACAAAAAGAAAAAAAGTTATTCTACAAGAAGGTGAAGGTTTTCTGCCGTTTCTCTTAGCTCCTGTACTTGAACTGGCAAGTTTTTTAACCAAATAATGGAACACGTCACGAGATTGGTGCTAGTTCCACAACATATGACAGATCGAAAGAGACCCTTGGTCACTCCTTTAACAGCGCAGGTGAATGAACTAAATTCAGAAATGCAAAATCTTCTTAAACGTCAAGATATAACA